>LPNX010916035.1:117782-162205 GCA_001517045.1 Pseudotsuga menziesii | reverse complement strand
TGTTGCAAACAGAGAACAATTAGAAAACTGAAGAAAGATAAACTCAACTAACATTCCAACCAAGTAATGATCTTACAGTTTCAAAGTAAATGGCATTAACTAAATAGTGTTTAACGATTGTGTTAACATACAGTTATGCTTTTTAAAAGTTTTTAAATTTTTTGAAAAATTTGGGGTTTTGACATAGACGTACTCTAGCATCCATGGATAAAGAACATTCATAGTTACGCGCATACAATAGATGAGAAATGGATAATTCTATTAATTATAAACAAAGATACAAGTGACAAACTCTTTTGGCACCTCATCGAAATCGAGAGACCGGGTCCACCACCTGGGCCTCCACCACTTCAATCCTTCATATCAATGGAAAGCTCACAAGAAAATGGAAAGATTGCGAAGAGCATCAATGGATCTTCAAAAGGACAAAGGGATGTAGACTCAAGCATGTATGAAATGGAGCACAAATGTATTATACTTTCCTTGATCTCATAAGTTCTCCTCCTCTAATACATCCAAGAGGCTCAATATATAGCCCTTCAATTGGAAGTGAAGGGTCGAGTTAGAGCATTTCCAGGAGTATGGAAGTCCAATAGTCAATTTATTCCAACTCAATGAGTAAAAATCCAAAATATTTTCTTTTTGCAGACATTTCTCGATGTACGGGGGTCATAGTGAGACAGGCTACATGTACACACGGTATGTAAGCTTGTGACCCACGTATAACAATAATTAGGGATTTTTAAAGGTATTTCTTTGAACATAAAAGTTTATTTTGAGTAAAGGGGGTCCAAAGAGTCTGCATATGGACATGGAAGACATAAAAACATGATCTACCCAGTGGTAAAATAGGCTATAAAATATGCCCCCTAATGTGTGATTTCAGGCAGGTAACACATCATGGATGAAATATATTATAACAATCTCAGAACTGGAGTAATGAAGACCCAGGTGCAAAAAACAACTAGTCATCAGTACAATATAATGATACATCTTAACTTGTGACTGCAAAATGAAGTGTAGCAGTCTTGAATACATAATAGCTCAATTTCCATGAATAGGCATAATAGACATACGTCACACGTGGTCATCGCCATGTACAATATATAGTGAAATAAGATCTCCATATTGAATGAAGACATCTAATAGAACACTGGAATCTGCCCATGAGAGATGACATCTCATGAATACTGGCATGGTAAAGAAGGTAACATATATGGAATGCCACCAAGCTCAGAGGTATTCTACACAAACTGCTAATGGTACATGTCCCATCATGCGAATAAAGGTGTCAAGGTTGAACTTGATGGACCATCATATGATTACCAATCATTGATGTATACCATTAACGGATGCTAGATATCGCACCAATAATGATAATGGAAATCAAGGGATACAGTGAAATTGAACAAGTGTGAATAGATTTGTTGAGGTCGAAAACTTGAAAAAATCCATCGATCATGGGACATCCAATGTATTCCCACAACTTTTTATGCTGAGAGAACCCTCCACTGATGACTGTAAGTCTCAAGGGACTCAGTGGACTCTATATTCCTATTCCATAATAAATGACCTGAATTTGATGGAATGGAATCCTCTGGAAGGAGGGAATTAAGGCATCCTCCATCAACCAACATAAGGTACTCAACAAGGTTGGATAATTTGAAATAACTCGAATGAACAGGATGTGCACGAACCCGTAACTGTATCAGGAATGGGTGGCATGCAAAGACAAGATAACTGAGGAATTGATGACTCAGGATAATACTTGCTTTGAACAAGAGCATAAGGAAGATGGAGAATCATAGGCAACACAGACTCAACATGAAAACTAGGATAGATATGTTACGTAAGAGGCATCATTAGAGGCTCCATAGGGATTGGAAGCATAACAAGTCAGTGGAGAAAACTCAGATTAATGAGTATAGATCCTAAATTCATACTAATGTCCCAACGAATGGATGGAATATATAGTTCTCTGTTCTAAGGAGACATGACATGATAGCTTCCAAAAGTAATATCACTTCCCATACGACTTTTTATGTTTTTTTTAGGGGGGGGTCTTTTTCATATTGGAAAGCTTTAAAAATAATACAATTCCTCATATTACAAAACTAGGAGGAAACGAGTGTCATGGGAAATAAAACTAGTTCCATGCAGTGGAGCATCCCTATTCTCAATGCAAGGAAGCACATGGGGGATAAGGACACTCAAGGGGATGTCTCCTCCAGGTATGGGGTGATCAAGATGCAAGATATATATGAAAGGTTCTGCTTGGCTAGAATTGAGGCAAGAGCACACTATATGGATACTAAAACTGAAGCAGGGAACACACATGGCGTGACTATATAGGACTCCCACACCTAAGGGAAGAATCTCAGCATGGGTACCAAATGGGAAATTGGTATCTAACTAGGGTGCCCATGAATAGGAAGGTTCTACCACTTACATAATGCCACTTCTAGTAACAATATGAGGTTTCGTAACATTACAAAGTGGGTTTGTACCTATAGTTAAGGTGACATGGTCATATGACAATGCATGATGCATACGAAAAGTGATCCTATCCTATATGCTAGTCCAAAATTATACCTATTATAGACATGAACAGGTCAAGACCTCGATGGAAGTGCATTCAAAATAAGTCTCTACATCACAATATTAGGCCAAAATAGTTCAAAAGGGTTAACAAAGGTCCAAACTATAGGCTAGTGGATAAAAATTTCAAACGGAATTTTAAAATAGTAAAAAAATCATATTTTCACCACACATAGTGCATTTGGAGTCATTTTTTACCATGAACTTCAATTTTCAATTCCGGGAGCTAAGAGGAACGACATTGCGAACCGTTAGGGATAGGTAGATCCTCATCTGATTCACTATCTTTTCAATGCATTTATTTCAATTTTTCATGGTGTAATATTTTGTTTGGAGCCACTTAAAAATGGATATCCTAGCCCATGTAAGTCATAGGCTATCGGGTCGGATACATCTGGATGGATTCTACCGACATTGTCAGAGGGGACAAGGTGATGACATACTAGGTGAAGATGTGCAGCGTATGCTCCAAAGCATACATACCTACTTCGTCAGGATGACACAGTGGGTGCCTATGGTGCAAGTCGAAGGATTTTCCCAAGGCAATGCAGAGACATGTGGTAGGAATGCCTTGTGCATGGGTTAGACTATTTCGACAGTTGGAAAATGTCATTGTTTATTTCCATGACCATCACCTCGGTCCACATGAATAGAGGCCTAGACATACATTTTGTAATGGATGTATAGTGTTTTTTGGTCTCTTAAAGCCCCAATTTTGTATCATGATATTTTGTACCGTGACACCATTGAGGACTATATTTTGGAAATGAGAAAACTTATAGTGATAATACGTAATTTGTATAAGAAATGACAACATTATTGTAGATACTAGGAATGTGAATGTATGTCATGTGTTCAAATTTTCGTTCTAACAATCTTACCTATAAGAATATTCACTATAAATTCATATCCTTGATATGGTACACACCATTTAATTGTGATACAACTAACTGTGAGTCAAGTGATACTTCACGAGATAGGATGCTATTAGATATGGCACCGCATGGGAGCTCAATCATGGCACTATATTCAGCAACGTTGTTCAATGATGGTCAAAGACACATACCTTCCGAAGAGACTACCTGACCCTCAGATGTAACTAATATACCAAGTAATATTATTATAGCTAATATATAATAATATTATATTATAATTAATATTTTATAATAGCGGTCAAAAGTTGGGTCCAATAAATTTCAACTAATATCATAACTAATAATTAATATATAATAATAAGTAATATACACATCCATATTTTATGCAATACATGACTCGTATATAATATATAATAGTAATAATAATTAATATTATAACTAATATATAATAATATTATACTTTAATTAATATTTTATAATAAGAGTCAAAAGTTGGGTCCAATAACTTTTATCTAATATTAATATATAATTAATGAATAATAGTAACTAATATTATAAGTAATATATAGTAATATTAATATTAAAACTATTATACAATAATATTATAATATAATTAATATATTATAATAATGCTCTACACCATGAAAAGTTGATTCAAATAGCTTTTAAGATGGCACCATGTAATTAAATTTATTTCCTTATTTTGGGTGAAAATGCTACGTTGAACTTTGTCCTTATAAATTGATTTCAATATAAAATATATATCGAAGGTATCTTTGATTAAAGTGAAATAAGTTTGGGCAACTTCGGTAAAAGTAAAATAGTATAAAAAAATGCCTACATAGTTGTTTTTACCATTTTTTAAGGAGGCCCATTTTTCATCCAAATTTTCTCTAATGTTCACACTTGTAAGAATGTACTAGGTACCTTGGGGCCCATTTTCATTACTCATGGGTTCCCTCACATTTGTAAATGGTTTCCACATTAACAGATAATCAAATGGTTTCCTCCATGTTCAACTTCAACCCTTTTATTAACATGTTTAGGATTCATACCTTTGAGATGGTTTGAATGAAGATCTTCTGCTTTATCCTAATTTATGCAAGACCATGTCATACTTTTGTGACATACCTCCTTTATGAAGATCCATTTTACATATCAGTGGTTTTGAATCAACTTGTATATTCATGGCCATGATGCCTTTAGACTATGTATATGTATGAAAACGATCTACATTGTACTAAGGATCACGTTCTATCCTCTTGAGCATGGCATTATATCAGGGTTGATATTGTAAAATGACATTCTTTTTATTTCAGTCACCTTCTCTAACTTCGATCCTTTGTTTCTTTTGCTCCTCCACCCCATTATTTTATAATGTATTCCGACAATCACTTTCCCTTCTATCTTCATACATTAGGGGCAATCTGTTATCCATCAAATCCAACAGATGCCCCATAAGTACAGAGTTTTGATACAACACAATTCTAGACTTGATACAACACAAGTCCACAGTCTTGATACAACACAAGACACTATTCTTGATACAACACAAGATTCCAATCTTAATACAACACAAGATCACAATACATGCATCCCACCTCAAGACATGAGGACATAGCTATGACTGGATACAACACAATGTCCTGACTTGATACCGCACAAGTCCCTAACTTTATACAACACAAGTCTGGTAGAATTTCTCATGATGTTGTACAAACAACAGTATTTGCATCACTGGAAACCCATTGTGAAAGAATAATAGGAATAATTTCACATCACTTATGAAGAAGAAGGTACAACTTCTAGAGTCATATTGAAATAATAAGATCCCCAAAATCCATTCTCAATCACACCAAAAGGGGCGATGAATTTCTATGTTCATTTTGAAAAGGTACAAATGTGGAATAAGGATGATAATCTCCATAATACCATGTATATCCATAGAATATAATGAAAACTCATTATCAATAAATTGCCGATCCTTCCAAGTTTGATTACTAGCATCCCAAAAATCCTTCCATTAGAAAATATTTTTCTTACTTAGTCGTTTCCATTGAAATTGGGGGATGTCTAATATGTACATATTCTTTCTACATTACAAGTCCAAATCAATATTCACACCAAATCCCATCACCTCTAGCTACCTGAAATTTTCCACCGCACAAGACCAACCACTTTCCTCCATACTATCTAAATACTTATGGTAATAAAAGAACATGAGACCTCAAATTTATGAGGGGAGAAAAATATATCACATTGTTGGATTTCTTTGACTAACCCAGATTCAATATTTTAGCTCGACCAAGCCATCGTCCTGATAGATAATAACTATGTTAGCAACACCTGCAACGCACATGAAGTCTCACCAGAGATACTTACAGGCACTGCAAGAACTAGGATTCCGCAATGATAGAACGAGAACTCTTCATGACAGTACTCAATAGACTACCCAACAATGCAGATAGGTGAATGATCATCGACATATAACAACAACATATGAAAACATAACAGATCTAAATCATATTTGTGAACATTTTCAACACTATTATTCCATTTATTTATATATTAGTAGTCATAGGAAATAAAAAATCCTCATACAAAAAACAAGCATACACCATTTTACACAGAGAATTTAATGTGGAAACCCATACGGAAAACAAACTACAAACCCACTCTTCATTTGGAATAAGTCATGTTTGAATGCTTTGTTTTGCACACATAGCCTACATACATATCTAAAATCTCATTTACATTATATCCCCACACACATCTTGTGGATCAACATTGCATGCCCTTCACGACTCTTATTCACTCTTTACAATACAACTTACAACAAACTTCTTTAGATCTTACTCTTGACTCTCTCTCTCTTATTTTCCGACTGAACCCACCCCTAAATCCCAACCATTTTATATTTTTATAGGATCTACCAACTGATTTTACATCCTGCATCCACTACCCATAAGTGGACAACTTTTCTAACTAATTTACCACATTCATTTAATGTTTCCCCAAAAATTGCCCAAATTTCCATATCTGACCCATTCCATCTTTGCTCCCTTGCATCCTTGTTCACACCATGACCGAAATTCTCAAAACTTATGGACCATACCTTACACACTTTCCTAGGGTCAGCATTCCCCCAATACTCACATGTGACTCATACCACTTGAGCCACTTGAGACAAAAACCTCTATCACATTGAGCTTATCTTAAAAATCTTGGAATATTTTCAACACTTCCTCTTCTTGTCGTTGAACATATTCCTTTACCTTGAAAATTTTGTCCATAAGTTCAGAACTAATATGTTATGAACTTTCCACCTCCATCTTATCTATATCATTTCACACCTGGACATATACTAGATGAATGGTCCCTATTACCTTCTTTTCTTCAACCTAAAGCTATGCGACACGATCAGTTCTTCACTACTATTGTTTTCGGAGATTAGCAACCTGCTGCTGTAAGAATTTTAGCTATTTTAGCTCAGTAGCCTTACTCATATTCTCAATTGGAGGAAATGTTTTCAATGAGTTCCTTAATTTTTCCAGATTAGTGTTGGGATTATAATCCTCCCTTGTCCAATTTGGTCAATTATGTCTAAATCTAGAGTCCTTTCAGTCTATTTTAGTCACTAGAACCATTGGGTCCACTTGGCCTAATTGGGGCACATGTACCAGTTACTAAAGTGTGGGGAACACTAATTTATGCCAACTCCAACTGATCACACCTCCATGCATAAGTTTAGGGGCCTCCTAGATCAATCCCTACAAATTAAGAGCCATTTGGAGTGCCGATACCAACCTCCATCAGTTGAGTTCAATTGGTGACTAGTCAAGCTCAGTTAGGAGTCATTTACATTCAGTTCTAGTCCCTTACATTTGGTCCTACTCAGTTAGCCCTAGGATTACACAGCTGCGTGAAGCTGAGCTACATTTACTCACCTACCTTAGTCAATTAGACTAGTCAACACTGAATTAGACACTTGAGTTTGGGTTTTGAACCCTGATGAACTCCAATAATGATTTAGACAAGGTTAGTTAACCATTCAGTCAAGTAGAGTCCAATCAATTTGAATTTCCTAACATGGATTCAAATTGCATGAGGTTATTTAGCCATTGTACTTCATTGTAATTTATTATCTAATTACTTTTTATTAATGAAATCATTCATAGTTGCAAGCCATTTTTGCACTATCTCATTCTTCAATTGCTGAGTAAATTGTATGATCTATCTTGTGAGTTGTGTTTTGGTCCACATATCTATGTGCTCAATTTAATATGGTATCAGAGCCTCGGTAGGATAAGGCACTTCTCATACTATAGATCCATACTTGGATCAAAAAAAAATTGAGCAAATTTGCTCCTTCCAGTACTGCACTAGAAGTGGAGAATTTACCACTTAATATCCCAAATAAAGGAATTATTGATCAAGCTTGCTTGATCAACTATGCTAGGTGTGATGAAAATTCCAAAACTGCAGACTGCCGAGCTTATTTTGTCTATTTGATTGTCTGATTTATAGCTTTATCAGTCTTCTTCATTGCATTCGCTACAAGCAACTCAGTCTCCTTCACTGCATTCACTACAGCAGCTCATTCTCCTTCATTGCATTCGCTATAGCAGCTTAGTATCTTCCATTGCATTCTAAATGGTCTCTCCAATCGAGCTTCTCACTCCTTTCCACTACCACCAGTGGAAGGAGGACGTGCAGATGTAGATACGCTCCAAAAGACTCTTTAGACTCACAATGGAGATAGAGAAAGAGCCAATTCATTATGTTGACAAAGAAAAGTACTGGAATAGCCTTGATAAAGCATGGGGATGCTTGAGCCTCTCAATCTCTCGATATCTTCTCTTCCACATCAATGGATTGAAGACTCCCAAGTAGGTTTGGGATACTATTGCTTCCTTATTTGACAAGCAGGATGATCTGAGGATCTATCAGTTGGAGAATGAGTTTATTTCTATTCATCCAGCCAATTTCAAAACACTAAATGACTTCTTCACCAAATTCAAGCATCTAGTGTTCCAATTGAAGCTACGTAAGCTTGAGAAGTAGGATGATCAACTCATCCTTTCCATTCTCTCCAACTTGGTGCAGTTTATTCAGTCTTTGTATCAACATTTCATTCTGTCAATCTCACTACTCCAAATTGGAATATGGCTACTCTTAACTCCTTCATTGAATCTCTCACTCGGGAGCATGACAAGTTGATCCAAATGGGGATCATTCGATCTTCTAGAGATCAAGCACTGGTTGTAGGGGGACCAAAGGTAGAGAATGATAAAGCGAAGTAAAAGGATGAGTCTCCTGTAGAGAAAAGGTAGTCAAATGAGCCTTCAGGTTCGAAGAGAAGGAAGAAGAATGGCAAAGGAAAGACACTCTATTCTTACTATTGAAGGGGATTTCATCTAGAAAGATATTGTATGAGAAGAACAATTAATGAGATGGCTCTTGTTCTGAAGAAACATAACATTTTTTTACCTTCTAGTGTAATGAAGGTTGACCATAGAGAAGAAAGTGAAGAATACGAAGAGACATGCCATGCAGTGAAGGTTAGCTGCTCAACAGCACATGCCTTCGCCGTTGATTCTGGAGGTTCTGATCATATGGTTGCATCTAGAGAATCGTTCTCTTCCTTGCAGTCTTTTTATGGTCCTAGTATTCATATGGGAAATAACAGTAAAATTCAAGCCAAACAAAAGGGTTCTATCAAGCTTGAACATGGAAAGTTCAAAGTTGTGCTTTATGTGTCCTCCTTAGTTGCAAATCTGTTATCTGTATACCAGATGACTCATACTGGCTCTCCAAAGAGAGTAATATTTGGTCCTGACTTAGTGGATATCACATATATCTCTACTCGAAACATCATAGCGAAGGGTGCTGCAAATCATGCCTCTAAGGCATATGAGTTCTCACACTTCATGCCATTTATAGAACCAGTGCACTCTCAACAACTATTTGCAAGGGAAGGTATAAACATTCCATTTACTTCTTTTCTAGTTTCCACTTTTATTGTAGAACCAGTTGTATTAGTTTATGAGATTGAGATTCAGGGTGAGTCAGATCCAGATTCAGTCCCTACTCCGAAGCGGGAAGCTACGAAGATGATGGGAAATCCATCTGACACTTAGAAGGGAAATACCCTTGCACTATGTCATGCAATCTCACCTCCTTCAGAGAGATGCAACAAATTCCATGTACAATGGTACATGGCAAGGGCTGATTAGTCAAAGTGCATTCAAAATAATAGAGTGGATCATACACCTCTTTATCCGTAAAGAGGCAAAGGTTACGTTCCTCCTTCCTTCCATCATCATTTTGGGAGAAAATGGAGAAGTATGCATGCTAGGCACTAGGATACTTATGCATAGAACATCATGCACGTTGCTTCACTACATCAAAGAGATTGCAGCAGCATTTTTCAAGTTTTTCAAACTTGAATCCTAATTCTACCTACTTAGTTAGAGGAGGGGGATTTTTTCCCATGTGGTTTTTTCCCCAGGTCCTTCTGTTAAGAAACTACTTTACTTGTTGTAAACAGTGACCTATGGTCTTAGTTAACAGGGCCCACAAATTTTCCAAGTTAGCATTCAGGGGGGGTGTTAGGATTAAAATCCTCCCTTGTCCAATTTCGTCAATTATGTCTAAATATGGAGTCCTTTCAGTCTATTATAGTCACTAGCACCATTGGGTCCACTTGTCCTACTTGGGGCACATGTACAAGTTAGTGAAGTGTGGGGAACACTAATTGAGGCCAACTGCCAATGATTGCACTTGCATGCAACAATTTTGGAGTCTCCTAGATCAATACCTACAAATTAGGAGCCACTAGGAGTGTCGATACCAACCTCCATCAGTTGAGTTTATTTGGTGACTAGTCAAGCTCAGTTAGGAGTCATTTATATTTAGTTCTAGTCCTTTGCATTCAGTTCTACTAATTGAGCGGTAGGATTGCATGGCTGCATGCAGGTGAGGCGCATTTACTCACCCACCTCAGTCAGTTAGAATAGTCAACACTGAATTAGATACTTGAATTTGGGTTTTGAACTCCGATGAACTCTGATAATGATTTAGACAAGGTCAGTTAACCATTCAATAAAGTAGATTCCAATCAATTTGAATTTCCTCACATGGATTCAAATTGCATGATACTATTTATCCATTCCACTTCATTGTAATTTATTATCTAATTACTTTTGATTAATGAAAGCATTCACACTTGCAAGCCATTTTTGCACTATTTCATTCTTCAATTGCTAAGTAAATTGTATGATCTACCTTGTGAGTTGTGTGTTGGTCCACAGATCTATGTGCTCAATTTAATAATTAGACTCTGTTATGTCCTACATCTCAACATCATCCATAAAGTATTCCCATGCATGGGAAACCTATGCATGTGCCTTAGCACAGAGTGCCTCATCCTCCTGAAGTTGTTGCACATCTTCATCAACTACCTTCCGTATCTCTTCCAATACTTAATGGGGTGTGCTCAGAATAAGCTTATCCTTTATTTCTGCAATTATTTGGCAGAAGTTGGTAGCGACCCTCTTTGCCTCAGGGAGCATGTCAGGTGTAACTCCAACCTCTATAATTTCATGGTAGAAAAGCGCGACAACCTGCTCGATTCTCTTCCTATCTTGCTACCACCTTTGTGTATGTTTCTCTTTTTCCTCCAACTAATTTTGGAGGGAAGATATGGCGGTATTAAACTGCTTCAATTGTTCAGACACCATATGTTCCCTTTCCTTAATATTTTCAACTGCATCTCGTTGTATGTTATGTAGTAAAAACATGGGAAACACAAAGACATCTACACTGACATAAACAATTTCTTGAATTATGCTATTTTATTCTGGTGTGCCAAATTCAAGTTATTTAGGAAACACTTGAACCTTATGATGCTATTGATTTGGTTGTACTTAAGCTAGATGATCCTCAGAAGGAGCCACTTATTGTGACTATGGCTTGATGGGCCTCGACTAACCACTACTCTTAATCCCTTTACCACAATGCAAAGAGTATGAAGTAATTCAGTAACACCCCCAATCAATTCTATGTGTTGAATATCAATCTTTTGATCTGTTTCATCTAAAACCTGTGCTATTCTATCATCTAGTAAGTTATATTCATCATCAGTAAGTCAACCAGGGGGATCTTTGACATCCTTTTCCTTTTGCGACTCTTTTTTCTCTCTTCGACATATTTCCTCTCTTCCCCAAATTTGTGCTCCATCGGTGTTGCACTTGATTCGTCATTACTGTCGTAAGGTGAACTAGGTGGGTTTTATTCATCTTGGGGGCCGCTTGCTTGAGTCCTTGACATGCCCTCCTATCATGGGTTAGTTTTGACATAGAATAGGTCATCTATATTAGTTTTATTCCATTTCTCAAGCTAATCCCAAATTATCATATCCAATTACTTTTTGACTAACCAAAATCCAATGGTTAACCATTGACATTTGGGGTCTCTCTGTGGTTCTATATATAGATGGTGATCCCCTGCAATAAATTTTATCACATTTTAGTATTTCTGGACAGTTTATGCAACAATCTTTGAATGATTTCCAATATGATTCCTCAGTGCATCAACATGCATGTAGAATTCAATATTGTTTTCCATTTTTCACATTTGGTTCTTCTCCTCATACCATAAGATTTGATAGCATGCCCCGTGATATTGGACATGCACTTCCATCCCCTGATAGTTGGGTGGTTTGGCCCATGAGACTAAAGAGATAAAAACTAGAAATTGGGAATAAGTGAAAGGAGTACCTTTTTCCTATGCATCAATAACATTTGCCAATAATTCATTCAGCAAAAATGTGGACCAATTCACTTGGACGCTATCTGTAGATTTCTCAGTTGCTGCAATGATAGCAACAATGCACTGTTTCATTCACATCTTCCTTAATAACTTATTGGACAATAATTTGGTTGTGAACCAAACACCATGATCACTTATAGAATTGATGGAAAACCCCCTCTTATCCCATGTAAGATTGTACTTCTCCTTCATGTGACCGACAAGGCTCAGTTCATGCTCCCTACTAGCAAAATATGGCACTAAATCAGCTCCTTCTTTAGGCATCCCACTGATGGTAGAAATCAAGTAGACGTTGAAAGAAATATGGTTATCCAATCACAAACAACCCCCATGAAAATAAACCAACAACTACTTTACACACACATTGACCTTAGCGGTGTGACCAAAGTGGCACATATTCATCAAGGATAGAATTCCTGACTTCTCCAACTCATGAGCCCACTCCATAAGGGCCAAATGAATAGGGCCACCTTCGACTAGTTGTACTAAATTCATATACCACGACAACTGGAGTCGATAGTGTTATAGGGAAAAACTCCTATGTCTTGGGGTAGACCACAACACAATGTACAACACCACAAATCAATCCATTTCCATATGCAATAGAGATAAAAAATCTAACACTAAGCGATAGAATGTGTACCTTATTTCAGAAGGTGGTAGTAGATCCCCGTTGAGGTTTTCAACCACATTTGCACCAACATTTCATTCTCAATAACAACGAAATATACAAGAACAAAGCATATATAAATCCAATATGTATAAATCAAAGCAACTACATCCATGGATAAAGAACATTCATAGTTACGCACATACAATGGACTAGAAATGGATATTTCTATTAATTATAAATAGATATACAAGTGACAAAATATTTCGACACCTCATCGAAATCGAGACACCGATTCCTCCAGGTGAGCCTCCACCACTTCAATCCTCCATATCAATGGCAAGCTTAGAAGACAATGGAAATATTGGGAAGAGCATCAATGTATGTTCAAAAGGACAAAGGGATGCAGAATCAAGCATGTATGAAATGGAACACAAATGTACTATAGTTTCCTTGCTCTCATAATTTCTCCTCCTATAATGCATCCAAGAGGCTCAATATATAGCCCTTCAATAAGAAGTGAAGGGTATATTCAAAACATTTCCAGGCATATGGAAGTCCAATAGTCAATTTATTCCTCACTCAATGAGGTAAATCCAAAATATTTTCTTTTTGGGCACATTTCTCAATGTACACAGGTCATAGTGGGACAAGCTGCATGTACACATGGTATGTAAGCTTGTGATCCATGTATAACAATAATTAGGGATTTTTAAAGGTATTTCTTGGAACATCAAAGTTTATTTTGAGTAAACGGGGTCCAAAGAGTCTGCATAGGGATATTGAAGGCCACAAAAACATGATCTACCAAGTGGCAAAATCATCTATAAAAGATGCCCCCTAATGTGTGAGGTCAAGGGGGTAACATCATGGCTGAAATACATTATACCAATTTGAGAAGTGGAGTAATGAAGACCTAGGTGGAAAAAACAACCACTCATCAGTACAATACAATGAAACATCTCAGCATGTGACTACAAATATGAAGTGTAGCGGTTTCAGATACATAATAGTACAATTTCCATGAATAGGCATAATATACCTACGTCACATGTGGTCATCATCACGTACAATATATAGTGAAATAATATCTTCATAAGTTCTGGGTATGGCGGCTGGCACCGTCGATGTATCCTACATATAACGAAGAATCCATCGACATTTATTACAACAAAGGGAAGCTTATCAACAAAGAAAATCACTAGAAGGGAACCAAAAGTAAGCTATGTAACTATACAATAGCATACAAAACATCAACCTCAGCTAAGAATTGGGCATAGTACTTTTTGAGATAGAGCCCATTTCTAGGCTCTACCAAGGTTGTCCTTTCATAATCCTCTAACTCATAAGCTCCCTTCTCTAAGACTCGTTTAACCATGTAAGGCCCATTCCACATGGGGTTGAACTTACCTGCCCCTAATGATTCAATAGCTTGGTCATATAGAAGAACCAAGTCACCTTCACTAAATCTTTAGGGATAGATAGACTTATCATACTGAGCCTTTACATGACATTTATTGATTTCAAGATCCACTAAGGCATCTTGGTGCTACTCATGAAGGTGTTATGAGAGGACCATATGTTCTTTCAACTCAGAAGTCTCTAGTAAGAGCTCTACATCTATCTTCAAAGAGGAAATTTTGCATTCAATCAGAAATATCGACTCCACCCCATGTACTAATTGATATGGAGAAAAAAGGTCACAGTCTTAAGAGTGGTTCGGTATGCCCACAAAGCAGGGTAAAGCATAATGTGCCAATTAGTCTTGCTTTTTGCAACAGTTCTTTGCAGAATGGACTTAAGGGATTTGTTTACAGCTTCGACACATCTATTCAGTTGAGGATAATAAGAAGAGGAGTACTCTTTCTTATACCCCAATTTTGAAGATAATTCATCCATCATCCTATTTTGAAAGTTCCTACCATGGTCATTGAGAAGCTCTCTTGGGATACCAAATCAATTGATGATATTATTGAATACAAAAGGAGCACCCATCTCACCATCAAATTTAATAGTAGGCATATCCTCTGCCCATTTTGTGAAGTAATCTATGGTTACAACGATGTGATGGTGCCCCACAGCTGAAGGTGGGTTGCAATCCATAAATTATACCCTACAATTGGTGAAGGGAGAGATGGTAACAATAGGGTGTAATAGGGATGGATGCAAGTGCATATTCCGTGCAAACACCTAAGGGTGTCATCACTTGACCGCATTAACGCGATCTTTAAAGATCGACGACCGATAGTAATCTGCTCTAAGGATTTTTTGGGCTAGCAAGACCAAATAAATGACCACCACATGCCCCACCGTGGAAATCATTCAGCATCGTCTCAGCCTCGTCATGTGTCAAACATCGATGTCAAATGGAGTCCACCCCACAACAATATATGGTGTCACCGATAATGAGTTAATTCTTAGCAACATGTTGTAAATGTCGACGCTTTTCCTATGAGAGGTGAGTAGGGATCTCTAATGTCTGGAAATATATGATAATATCACCATACCAAGGTTCCGCAGTCGAGATAAGGAGTATATGTGCATCAATAAAAGAGTCTTTGTGAACTTCATCTTCATCCAAACTAGGAATATCTGACATGAGCTCCGCAAAAACTAGTGATTTCTTCGACTTTGTTGAAACAAATTCGAGACTAAATTCTTGCAATAGAACAATCCACTTATTACACTTCCCCACTATTATTCATCTAGTTAGGAAAAACTGAAATGGATTTATATGAGCCACAATCGTAGTCTGGCAAAGGAGTATGTAGTGTCTCAACCATTGAACCACATGAACTATTACTAATGCTAGCCTCTCAATGTGACTATATTGAAGTTTGACATCAATAAGGTCCCAGCTAATATAGCAGATAACGTTCTCTTGAATCTCATCGTCCTCTTGAACCAAAACCATCCCAATCATCTCTTGACACCTGGCCACATATAATATGAAACCACGGCTATAGTCAGGTGGACTAAGCAAGGGGGATGATTCCAAGGCTTTCTTAAGAGAATAGAAGGACTCATGGGCTCGTGCATCCCATATGAATGGAGTATCCTTCTTCAAAATGCGCATAAAAACCTTGGTCAAATTGGCAACGAATGACGACAAATATCTGTAAGAATTTACCCATCCCTTGGAGACTTTGAAGGTGTATAATTATGTGTGGGGGAGACAACCAAATTATTTCCTCAAACTTAAGAGGATCAAACCTAATACCCTCCTTAAAAATGATAAATCCTAATAACCGACCTACTTTCATGCAAAAGATGCACTTTTGAGGATTCAACCAGATTTGATAATGGTGACATATTTCTAAAACCAAATGCGAATGATTAGGATTATCCACTCTCAACCGAGAGTGAGCAACTAAATAATAGAGATAAACTTTGATAATATGCTTCAGGTCATTAAAATAAAATGTCATCGCTCACTGAAATGTAGCTCTAATGTTTTTAAGGATGAAAGGCATTTTCTCATATGCAAAAGTACCCCAAGGACAAATCAAAGTCATCTTATGTTGGTATTCAAGCTTGATTTGGATCTTATTATATATTAAAAAAAAGTCCATGAATGAAAACTCCTTGCTTCCCTCACACTCATCCAAGATATGATATATGAATGGCGTGGGGAAGTTAACTTTAGGACAGGCCTTGTTCAGGTCTCTAAAGTCAGTGCACACCCGGATAGTTCCATGATTCTTATCTAACAGAACGGGGTTGGATACCCATTAAGTCAAGGGAACCAAATAGAAAAATACATCCTTGAGTAGTTCTCTATCTCATCCTTAATGGTGGGTTCCTTACATGGATTCATCATTCGTAAACGCTTTTGAACAGTAGCATTAGGGTAATTTTTAATCTCATACTCGACAATCCGAGGGTCTATTACTGTCATTTCGTCATATGACCAAGAAAAAACATCATGAAACTCTTTGAAAAGATAGATATATTTTTTAATATCATAGGGAGAACAATCCACCCCAATGTAAATGTTCTCTATCTTACTAGGAGTCTAAGAAATTCCGATAGGAATTGTAGGTGAAATTTTCTCCATGTTCCCTTCGACATATATACCATGAGTTCCTGATGGGACCATGAGATGACCGACATTATTGCTAAGGGTCAACCTAAAGTCATCATGCTCAATCTGTCCTAGCTTTAGAGGAAGCAAGAGTGATGGTGCAATTCCTCCCAAGGTCGTTCTGAACCATTCATGACCTCAAGAATTACTTCATCTGAAGGAAAAACATCATCAAGGAAGTCATGCGATCATGATGACGCAACTTCCCAAGCAGGAAGTGTAAAGGGGTCCTCCTCCTCCATCCATGAAGAGGAAGGATTGGGGTCTACAATGGGATCAAGGATATTTCAATAAGCAATATCTGCTATAGAAAACCACATCTTTGTCTTGGTACATCTAGGATCATCATCCGAAGTGCTCGGAGAAGAGAGAGTCCAAGGGTTATCCAAATACATAGTGTGAAATGGGACCGAACTCAATGATGATGATTCAATACCAAGAGTGGAACCTATAGTAAGGATTGGTGCAACAATATTGAAAGATCAAATTAAAGACGAATACATTCCCACACCAACATTCTCATTTGTAGGATGAGAATCATTAATAACCAGGATGGTGGATCCCGATGATGTCGTTGTATTGAAATTATCGAATGACATCTAATTGATCATGAAAATATGATCTTCGAAAGGGAAGTAAATAACACATAATATGGAAAACACGATCACCTTCATATTGTAAGTCCAATTATGACCCAATAAAAGGTTGTAGTCAAGGGGCACATCAACCACGTCGACCTCGATTGACACAGTATTCCCTCCTAGCTGGACCTGAAGAGAAGGAAATAGACCATGTGGCCAAAAATATCGTCCATCAAATGCAGTAAAAAATGGTCCCAAATTTTGACAACATGGGTGAGCCAAGACCTTTACAACATGTTAGAGACATTATAGAATATGCAACGCCTTCATCAACCACTGTGCATTTGATCGTGTTATTCATACACTCCACATGGACTAGGAAATCCACATGGTAAGGAAATCGAGGATAGACTTCATGGGTTTCAAATCTAATCACTATGGAAGGATGGGAATAAACCATCCCAAGGGTAGTCAATAAATCCTTCCTCTACGAAGGGAAATTCTGAAGGAATTCAAGAGCTGACATTGCACAAGGAGTCTGACAAAAATCCTCGATAATAGAATAGTGTTGGGAGGATTGACCATTATGATTGTGCCTCGAGCGCTTTAGGAATCCTTCAGGAATGCAAGGTATAACTTCAGGCTTGTTGATATGCAAAGGAACCTCGGGTGGTGTAGTCTCTTTACCCAAATTGGTTTGTGACGAACCATAATATTTCACATGCATCACAACATTAGTAGCCGGCATCATGTTGATACAATCGTGGCCACCTTCGGTGGGTTTTGATGCCCACCAAAAGTTCTTCCGGAGTCCACATTGCTTGAATCCATATTTGGTTATGCAGTAAAGAATCCATTAACACAACTAGGATATATGCAATGAACTTTGAGGCCTCATCGATACAAGGGAAAAATAAGTGAGATTGTCTCCCCCACAAAGCTTGCAAGAGAATTTAACCTTCCATTTATAATTCTTGTCCCCTGCAGCATCACTACCATTCTTCTCATCGTTAGAGTTCTCCTTCCTATTCCCACCTCTCCTATCATTTCTTCTCTTCTTCTTGTTCTATCCGAGTTGTTGGTTACCCTTCTGGTTCGGTGAATGTACTAAGAGCACATCCACTGTTTCGGTGGAATTGGATGAAGCCGAAGCTTGTCTGGTCACAGGATGGTTAATAGACAAATTCATCATTTGATTCGTAACCTAGTCTACAAAATTAGTACTCATCGAGCCAACAATGTCATCGGCATGTGGCCCAGGTTTAAACTTAGTCTCGAAATTTGACTGTGGAGCATTGGGGATAATATCATACAAGAGCCCATACTAAGCGTAAATTAAGTCTAATTGTTGATCTTGAAAAATAGCATGTTTCTCATTCATAACTATGGATGTCGAAACATGCTTCATGATATAAAGCAATAATGACTTGAGGAACCATTCCAATAGAAACTCAGGCAGAATTTTGGCCTTAATAAACCTCTTTCGTTTACCCCACTCTTGAATATGATAAAAAATGTGTGTGGCTTTGTCTTTCCAAAATGTCAACAAGAGTTCGATACCAACATCGCAATGCACCAGTAGTTGAAAGTTGTTCAAAAAGGTCATGGATAGATCATTAAAGGTATGATATGTGCCCCCAGGAAACTCTATATACCATTTCGTCGCAGGTCCCGTGAGGGTGCGTTCAAATAGTCACAAATGAAACAAATCATGATTCATAGAATTCAAAGAGAACCATAGGTGGAAAGTGGTAACATGCTCTCCAAGGTCCTCACCATTCTTACCTTCAAACTTCGGAATGTCTGAAGGAATATTAGTGGGAACAACCGACCACTTCAGATCGTGAGAAACCGGATCGTTGGTCAATTTCGACAAGTCAGGAAAGTTCAATGTAGCTAAGAAAGGGAGCCTAGGTTTTTCCATTTGGTTCCACACTTCCTGACAAGATTGATTCATATAGGGATGATTATTGTAAATACCATGCCTTGTGCCAGTCAAATAATAACCTCCTCCTACTTGACCAATAAAAGGATGCACGGGAATATTATAATTCAGTACCCCTTGAGATTGGGGTGCTACATAACCATAATTGTAGGACCAATGAAAGGGTTGAAACCGAGATACATAAGGAGGTACATAACTTCTCGATGCAACATTGTCAGCAGATGAGGGAACAACATGGCTAGAGGCAACACTCTGTCTTGAAAGACCATGCGGGTTATGAGGAGGATGTGTCATGAGAAAGGAATTTGAAATAATAGGTGCAATGGATGATGGATCATAGGATGGAATATAGGATGTACCTCTAGTGTTCACATGTCTAGGGTCAACTCCATGAAAAGGAATCCAAATATGATTTCCAGATGAAGGGTATGAAAATCCTCCCAAAAATGGAGTAGAAGGTGCAATATGACCACTACCAAACCTATCAACATGGAAAGGGATGGATGTGCTCCTATTGCTAACACTAGGACCTACACCAAGATCAACGAAAGATGAAAGTAAAGTGTTAGTAAGGTTCGACATTCCAAATATAAAGGGACCATTGCTAGAGGGAATATGGTGAGTACCACTATGAGGAAGACCTATGATAAGCAACTGCAAAATATGCAGCTCGGGTTGTGAATTGTAGGAAGCACAAACCCCATGAGGATCAATTTCAATCGGAGTACCATCTCTACTAAATGTCACATTCCCCATTCTAGAGGATGGAGAAGGGGGTACTTCTAGGATCTCATATGTATTACTCATGACGAGATCATTGTGTGAATCACAATGTGTATAAGTTCTCCTAGAATGTATAATCCTCTTCCACGAAGGTGGAGGAGATCCACAATGCGTAATCCCTGCCAATCACTAAGATCGATGGAGTGCCGAGACTTGATCCACAGTAACTCCACAAAATAAAAAATAATCAACCAAGTACAAACCCTAGAGAAAGTTGGCACACAAAGAGCACACTCCTAAAAAAATATAAGCCAAATGCAAACAATCCAAGAGGGAATATAAATGAGCTCCTGAATGTAGCAAGCATGTCTCCCCTAGGAGAGGCCTAAGACTCCCATACACTAAAATTAGAGGCATGTAACCAATTATAGTGGCCCTCGGCTTCAACACATAAAGTAAATGTGTTGTCCGACTCCTACCTGGCCAGGACACTCATAGATTAACCTCTACAAGTACCCCACACGATACCTAGTTATGGAAACTAAGGTCACCCCAATATAACAAATACTCAGGCGGACAGTTGCAGGTGGGATATAGCGTATAGGAAGGGTAACAAAGCCCGAAGGTTGAAATCACCAAAGGTACCTTAAAACCCCACAGATACGAAAACCATCCGGGAAATATATTCGGCGCTGCATAGAGAGTGGCAAGGGGCTATCCCCATAACAAACATGTACATTTCCTCATGCTTAACTCTAATGTAAGAGGAGCATACTAATAACACTAATTATATTAAGGATTTCTCTTCTTACCTGGATAGACACCTAATTGTTTTGTTTCATAGTCTTGGAGAATTGTACTCACAACACCCTATTCCAAGACTCTACAACCTAATCTTATTAGTGCACCTCTATTAAATAAAAATGTGTAATCGGTTTTAAGTTAAGCATTCATTTTAAGGGCTGTGATTACTCAAAGGAAATGATCATGCAACTAGTTATGTTATGACTCAACAATGAAATAAATATGCACACCTAGCAAATGATGCCAAGTGTGATTTGTACTTGAATATGAAAAAGGGGTATGCCACTACATGAGATGCTTAAATTTCTCTTCAAATGCCAATGCAACCATTTGTATTCGAAATCCTGATCACTATTCAACTAAGAAAACCAAAAACAAGTACTATGTCCATACAAATGCACAAATGCACAAACATGACAAAGATAAAATATTTTTGTGTTTTTATAATGAATGATATGGAAATGCAATAAAACGAGTCTATAAAAACCAGGCCCTACATAAAGTATCAGACACAAGCCAAGAAATAAATTGAGATAAAAAGGTCTAATGAACTAATATAAAAACAAAAAAGAAGAAGAATGACAAGAACAACCTTTAACTAAAAAGTAAAGAAAAGAGGTCTCTGGTAAAAAATAGAAGTAGTAGACAGACATCATAGGCAACCAAGAAGACTCAACAACACATAGAACCCACCCATCATCTCTCAAACATCAAGTTCTCACTCAAAAGAGGGGCATACGTGGTTGTTCATAGAAAAATTGCGTGTATACGTGACTGTAAGTGGTACAACCCACATGTATATCCGATTGATACCTCTATGACCTACATAAAACTAGAGGAAGGTGGTGAAAAGGCAGGCTAAGATCCAAATTACTTCAATAAGATACCAATGGGATAACAAACTTCTTAATACAACACAGAAACATAGAAAATCAAAGAGCAATTCAAGAACATCATGCACCCAAACCAAAACAAGCAAGGAAATTTCCCAATAGAGTCGCCAATTCTGTTACGAAGAAAACTTCCTATGGCTTGGGGTAGACCACAACAGACAATATCACACTATAAATGTAACACCCCGGTTTTGATCCCATTGTCATTAAAAATATATATGATGTTTATATTGTATTTAATCATGGTGTGGAGCTAAAGGAAAAAGTGCCACCATCGATTTAGCGCTTTTATGTTTCAGTGATTAAAATCCTTGCCGATGGTATTTTGTGCTAGCCGACACATTATAATTTTGGCATCATGTAAATATGCATTTTAATTAAAATACCCACAACCAACTATGTCAATGCAACATTAAAAGATATGGGGGCATGATTTCCTAAGGATAAGGGGGGCGAACATTTAACCTTTGGGGGCCAATGGGGAAAATCCAAATGTCAAAGGGAGAACCCATCAAACTATCAACTACCTTTCTTGTCGCATTCACCCAATCATTTAATTATACTAGAAATTGGTTGCAGTAGTTATTGCATGGGAATGGGAAGAGTATGGGAAAAGAAATTCGAATTTTGGGAAGCACCCATTTTTGGGAAAAACATTTTTGACTTTTGGGGAAAGTTAACACCCAAGGATGCATGCCCATTTGGTTATCCATCCACGTTCTCCATTTCCTCACGTAGTGGAAGCTTGGGAGATGTTTTCCTTCACGTTTTTGTCTTGTTCTGTATGTTTTCTTCATGTTGGTGGCTCCTAGGCATTTTTATCTCCATAATTCATCCACATTGGGGCTCTCTTAAGTAGCTAGGTGTTTCCTGTGTGTGGCATTGATTTTTTTGGGTTTGTTGTGTGTGTTTTCCCTCACATGGGCAGTCTTTTCTTCATTTTCCTCAGGTTGGGAATTCATTTTTGGTAATGATATGTGGTTGGGTTTCTTCCCCAATTATTTTGTTGCATTTCCCCACTGTTTCCCAACTTGAAATTCGTTTTTAGTAATGCCCAACAAATTGGAGAAGAGACCATGATTTCTTGGATGCTATTGAGTCTGTTTTGACCACGTTAGGGCCAAAATGTCCCTAGAAATCGAATTGATTATAGGGGGTTGTTTTCACCCATATTGGCAGCTCGTTTTGTTGCCCAACTATTTTCCTCAATCCATAAATTGTGTATCTTGCTGTGTATGCATCGGTTCTTTGTTCTGAACTGAATTGGGAGTTGAAATGGGTTCTGACCGGTTGAATAAACCTAGTGTGTGAAGGAACCTCATAGATAGATCTAGGGGGATGGCTTTCTTGTTTGTAAACCTTGAATAACACTTAAAGGGAAGGCATAGCCAGAGGAACTGTGTAGCAGAGAAGGGGATGCTTCCTTGTGTTGTTTGGGTACATGTTTAGAAGCCGGGATAGATTTGGTGTAGGTTTCCATAGCTCTTTGGAAAAGCTCACTAGCTTAGCAGTCATCCTTTCTAGCTCCTTTATAGCCTGATAAACCAAACCATGTTGGCATGGCTGAGTTTGGTTGTTTTTTTGGCTATGTGTGAGCCTTCTAGTGCTCCTTATTCCTTGTGAAAATCATGCCCAGCTTAGGTGTGGCAGTGTTGCTGAGAGATTGAGGAGCATACTGGCCTATGGTTGGGTGGAACGTTGTAGCGACATAGTTGGTTGTGGGATGAGATTTTCTCCAAGATAAGTCTCATCTTATGTTAATGTTTGAATTGTATTTGTTTAATTAAAATGATGAACATATTTATTCTTCCACTGTATGTTAAATATTTATGCATCTGTGCATGTATTAGTTCAATGCATTTCATTTTATGTTTATGGGGCTAGTTTTCTCAGATTAGATAGCAGCAATAGTCTCGTCCTCCCTCTAGTAGAGGGGCAGGGACATGACAAGAAATCAATCCATTTCCATATGTAATAGAGATAAAAAAAATCTAACACTAAGGGATAGAATGTGTACCTAATTCCAGAAGGTTGTAGTAGACCCCCATTGAGATTCTCAACCACACTTGCACCTACATTTCATTCTCAATAACAACGAAATATACAATCATGATAGATATTAAGTGTTAGACCTACTCTAGCATATGTAAATCCAATATGTATAAATCAAAGCAACTACATCCATGGATAAATAATATTGATAGTTACATGTATACAATGGATGAGAAATGGATATTTCTGTTAATTATAAAAAAAGATACAAGCGACAAACTATGTCGGCACCTTGTTGAAATCGACAGCCCGAGTCCTCCACCTAGGCCTCCACCACTTCAATCCTCCAGGCATGTAGCTATGGATGAAAAAATATAACATTGATCAAATAATTTTATCATTTTCCATTGAATCAACACAACAGTAGGTCAATAAACACTAGGGTTGCAGCTAGGACATAAACCCTAGTTTTGGGCATAAACCAATAGAGAAATGAGTAAGGGATTCCCACACTCTCTTGTATACCATGTCGAGGTTCGTAAGAGACCGCAAGGATGAAATTGAACCAACCAAAAAATACTAATTCATGTAATAAACAAGGATAAAAACAATGTTAGGGTAGAACAACATTACAACCTAAGAAGTGTATTAGAGATGATTTATGGGTGCAAAACTATAAGGAGAATCCTTTAGTGTGCTAGACATAAGATGCAAACCAATAACAAGAAAGTTTAGGGCTCTCATAGTCTAAATCACTTGTATTCAATATATTAGGAAGTTCACATGAGGCATGGGTCCTTGCCCAGTTCATGCCAAATGTAAAATTGTGTCATTCTAGGATTTGCAATGGTTTTAGTTCTAGTTGTGATACATTTCTAGATAATTCATTGAGTGAAGGCCTTACTATACTTGTTGCAACAGGTACAGTGCTAGAATGTAATATTTTCATTTCTTATTTATAATGGAACTAGGATGAACCAAATTTATTAGATCTCTTAGATTTCATCTAATATTTTATACATGATAAGGAAAAAAATGAATCGGTGACGTTTTTTAATTCATGAGTTTGTTAGAAAAATAATTTAGTCTTTGTAATTTTGGAATATATGTTCTATCTCTTACCATCATTTTTCATTCTACTAATAATATGTGTAATCTGATGTAGTTGTGAGGGACCCGCCATGAGGTCTTTCCATTAAAATATAGAATATAAAGAGGATTCCAACTATAAAGATTTTCCATCTTGGTCATGGTAACGAAAATGTTTAACTTTTTTTATGTTTTTTAAGACTACTTCTTTTGACTAATATGTAAGGCTTCACTTGCTATTGGGATCTGTAAGGCATGATCTAACTATTGATTTGGTTTGAATTTGGAAAAGGTATGAACATACCCTTTGCATTGTTTCATTGAATGTTGGATTTCTTGGTTAATTAATTTAAGATGTTATTGTGATGGATTATCTAGGCTTTCCAATTTCATTTTTTCCTGATCATTTTGTTTCCCTTGAGTTGTGTCATTACTTATTCATGGTGTTGGGATGGAGATTCTACCATATGTTGGTTAGATACTTGTATTAATATTTTTGAGCCATGATTTAATGCTTCATAGTTTGGTAAATTTATTTGTAGCCTTAGTTTCAACCTATGTTTTCTAACAATTTACAATGGCCCAACTTACTATATCGTTATTTGTTTTTGGTCTCCTCTTTTGAGTAAAATGATATGGATCGACCATGATTACTATATTAATTATGAGCTTGATGCTTTGGAATTTCATTTTATTTATGGGTAGTCTAAGGTTTTTGCAAGCATTTTTGTGACTCTCCATTTCAATGGCACATTTCCTAGCTTGAGCCTAAACCTTGAATGGCTCCTAAGTTTCCACAGTAATTTCAAACATTTCCATGGCTTGAGAGGTTCTTTATTTGCTTACAAAAAACATTGAAGGAGGTGGGGATACTTAGAATGTCTTCAAATTATGACACTTGAACAGTTTAATCACAACAAAGCATTTTAACCTCTCTACATTACTATGGCTTCTCATTGTCTATCTCCTTCTTACTTGAGTCTCTACCATGTGCATATCCCTTATGCATCCAACCCATTAAAAATAAACATGACACTATTATCCATCTTGAAAAGTATCCAAAAGGATATGTGGTCCTATTGTAAACATTTAGTCACTATCTCATTTACCACCATGTTGAAATTGACACTGCTAAAAGTTATAAGAAGATAGGCTCTATTCTTTATCTGAGATCTATGAATAACATGTATCTTAGACACATTACTATATGATCATCCCACATCAAATGCATATTTTATATATATATATTATGCTAACTAATGCTTATGTTTATAATTATTTATCCATGGAGGCCTCATGTCAAAATAAAAATTGAATTAGGCATATTAAAAAAAAATCCAAAACCCATCCATTACATCATTCATCCCAACAAAATTTAATCGTCCTAGAGTCCATACACCTATTCATAAATATCAAAGTCTCCCCCCCACTTCAATATTTGACTAACCCGTAGTCATGCTCGAGGAGTCGAGTAACTTAAGTCTACATTGGAGGTGTAGAAAACATTTAATGTGTAGAGGTGCAAAGGAACACATGGCATGGATATCACTTTGTTGTAGAAGCTAAATCCATTGAGGCATAAGTGGAAATATCAAATTTAATTGCAAAGCACATAGGTGTAGATATCACTAAGGCATAAAGGAGTGCAATTTAGTGTCTAGTGCAAGGTGAAAATTGAGTATGCACCACCATAATCAACGAACTCTTCTCATTAATCTCAGTTCATATCCGTCATCTCTTCTTATTAATATCAGGTCATATTCATCATCTAAAAGAGCATTTTGCAACCTCATGCTCAACACATAAATCCATTATGCTTATATGAAACACCACGTGGTCTCAATTTGAATATGGACTATATAAAATATGGTGACATGGGATCAAGAATGTAGTTCAAAATTAACTTTAACAACATCATTGCATGAGAATTCACCCCACTAGGATGACTATAAATATAATAGGAGATATAGACATATTTTATGTATAACTTGTGAATACATAGGCGACCCCAGTGCACCACCATATCAACATGTCATCAATTACAAATCCCACTTTACAATACTACAAGGTAGATCTAATAAAGTATCAAATATTACTATAAGGAATCATAATGGAATGAGAAGTGCTCACAACATCAATAGAGACATAGTATCACAATTTAAGGCAAGAAACAACACACACTAAGGTTTCGGTAGTGATATGTGCACCATAATATTTATTTGGCTACATATTGCATATAATGTAAGAAGACATAGCATAATCTAGAATACTACCTCTTCTCAATAGATATCATGATTATCAGACACACACAAAGAAACCATATTGGTGTAAGAAATTTCTCACCCACATGTAGAATATGTACTTTCTTGAGGGTTGTTATATCTCAAGTAACTTATCAAATGGAAATGGAAGACTAAAATAAACTAGTAAACTTTAACAATGCAAGCAATACAATGAGAAAACTAGATAAAAAGATTGGAATGCATTACATGTAAATAATGATATTTTATTGATACATAAGGAATAAAATGGGATTCCAATGCCTTGGTAAATCCATCACACTCCCTTACATGAAATGAACCACCTGATGGTAAATGAACAGTTTCCTGTGTAACAAAATCTACATAGAACTAGTATTTTTTTTAATTCTTGATCGTGGTCGGATATCCGACGACCCTTCCCTCGATATCTGACGAGTATGCCATAACAGCGGTGAAAAATGTCATCGGTCTTTCTCTTTTTTGTTGGCATATGTGTCATATATCAGATGGTTATGTGGTCAGATATCCGATGACCTTTCCCATGATTTCGATGATCATGCCATAACTCCGACAACAAATGTCGTCGGTCTCTCTATTTTCTTGTTGGTGTATATGTCAGATATTTGACGGACATGTGGTGGGATATCCAACCGTCTATAAATTATTAGGGGTTAGATATCCGATGGGTCTATAAAGAATTGGGGTTCGAATATCCAATGTGTATGTGCTGCATATTCGATGAGTATATTAATAGATTCGTGGTCGGATATGCGACAAGTGCATGTCGAATATGTGACAAGTTCATGTTAGATATCCAAAGAGACCATATTGATGTTGGAGATCCGACAAAAATCAACCGACGTTTATGAAATGAGAGGCTTGTTGGATTGCCAACAATTTGTTGTTGAAAATAATACATATATGTTGTCAAATTTTGGGTTCATATTTTCATGTGACCCATAAGTGACCAACTTTTATAACTAATCCACCGCATCCATTTAATGTTTCCCCTAAAATTACCCAAAATTTTGGATTTGAACCATTCTATCTTCACTCCGTCGCAACCCTGCTCACACCACAAATAGGATTCTAAAAAATTATGGGCCATACTTTACACACTTTCCTAGGGCTAACACACATAATCCAAATGATCCTATAATCCTACCAATGTGTTTTGTTGTGAGAAGATGATGCCTTAATAAAAACTGCCATGGAGAGCTTCCTTCTAGACACCAAATAACCCATATGATAGCTAAAATATTACCTTGGGTGGAAATATCAATAAAACGTAGGTCTCCTTCATCCTAGGACATAATGAAAATTTCCCAAGTATCATAGGGAGGACCCTATCCCCACTATACTTGGACCACAAGTATGGACGCAAGAGTTGTTTCAATCTATGAAATTTAGCCCTACTGGGAGGCCAACAAGAAACATAATAAATGTGAGGGATGGAGAATCCTACTTATAGTAGTAAATTTTGCAGCAAATGGAAGGTCTCTGTTCTTCTAGAGAATAATTTTACACTCCAAACACCAATCCCACATCCATTGGAATCCCCACACCAAAGCGGATGGTAAAATAGGTTAATATTACACCTAGACAACTGTAACTGCAAGCATGAGGGATCCAATGATGAAGTTCATCAATACTAAAGAAACAATATGTTGATGTAATTGTAACTTCAGAATGTATGCACTTATGTATTATACCCCAATGTTTATTCCAGGAAGTGTCTGTAATGTATTTGAATCATGTCATGCCCGGATGTTCCTATCGGGAGATTCAATAATGTAAACAAGTCATGTCAAGTCATTGTGGGTAACCATCCTATTGATCAAGGGTTTAAGTCCCCATAGTTGTGGGGCCCTAGGGTTATTAGACTATCCTAGGGAAGTTGACACTAGGCAAGTTATTGTAAGTCGAGGAAATAGTCCCCACTGTTGTGTTAAGGTAACCCTCCTTGTTGGTCAGAGGGGAAAAGTCACCACAAGTTGTGGGGCACTAGGGTTATTAGACTCTCCTAGATATGTTGGCTCTAGTAAGTAATTGTTAAGTGAGGCCGACATGTTGGAGTGGACATTAAGTGAACGAAAGAATATAAATAGAGAGTGAGCCTCTCTATTTATCACACACACACTCACTCATTGGGGTGCATGAGAGAGAGAGAGAGAAGTTTCTAGGACAAGAGAGAGACTATTGTTGTCGGGAGATCATCTTTGTGTTTTCAGGTTTTACTTTTGGTGCTGATTCTATCTCTGAGGAAGTTGTGGGGTTTTCTCCTTTATGGTTTCCCCGAGGAAAATTATTTGTGTCTCTTGTCTCTTGTGTTTTATTTTTGTGCATGTTATTCTCTCAGTTAAATATCCTAATATCACAATTCTAGCTTGAATGATAAAAATATAACATGGTATCAGAGCTAACCTGAGAAGAAGACATTGTGCAGCTGCATAAGCTAGGGATTCTTATCTGTTGGGTCTCTATCCACAATCCATCAGCAAAAGTATGCTATCCTGACTCTCCATTGAAGGGTGCATCTTTCTTTCGAAGAAAAATTCAATTCTAAGCATTTTTAGTTTTTGGTTGGGTGAAACTCTAGGAAATTCAAACCCTAGTTTGTCCCGAGGATGGAAAAACCCTAAAATACTAAAACTAATAAGTTTTGGTACATTCTATATATCTTGGGATTGGATAAGGATCAGTTGCTGAAACTTTCACAAGCCGAAGATAAACTACTCATTTACATTATATCCAACATTCAGCCTCATATTCACCATATTCTAGGAGATGTGATCTCTCCAAGTTAGGGTTCTAGCCTCTTCCATGATTCATCCCTAAACAAGAAAATTGGGGAGAATTGCTATATCTATGACTACAAAGGTCCAAATGAAATCTATAAATATGTTCCAGAAAGGGCATGGATCTTACTTTCTTTGGTCCAAGTTTTAGACCCAAAAGAGGAAATAGTGACACGTGGCATTTTGTACAACTTCACTATGTTGAACAGTCCTGAAACATGTCACCTTGGGAAAACAATCATAAGTCCCAATTGGTGAAACCAATTCTGATGAAATCTATGGTGTTGGAATAAGCACAGGCGTGGCTACCCCATTTCAAATTTTTAGACAAAAACGAGCATTAATTTCAGAGATACCATAGAAAAAGTAGCAGGAATTTTTGTAGAAGAAATTGGTAAACTAGGGATTCTTGTTTTGGGAGCTTCCCTCCACTGTTTTCAGAAAATGAGTACATTGGAAAACTCACCTTAAAGAGGTCTATATTTCTATCCAGTTAGATCTAAAAGATTCCATTTTTTGAAAATTAGGTTTTCTCTGACAAACCCTAGATCAGCGAGCTCCAAAACTAGGACGGACACCTCAAGTCGGTAAGATCTAATATTTTGCTATATTCATTTGAGGTTCTCATTTCAAAGTGATATATCACATCATCTTGATGATAAGCTTGGTGAAGTTGAAAACTTCCAAGCATGGAAGTTTATGATCACTTTGAATAAAATGAATTGGACACCTATATAAGTAGAGAGGTTCGAGTTCCAGAGGGAGATGAGGCTAAAAGCCTTACAGAAGAAGACTTGGTCAAGGTAAAGAAGATCATTGCTAATTCAATCATGGATCAACTTGTACTGTCAAGTGTCTTCCCTTAAGACACCAAAGATGTTTTATTCCTTGGCCAAGCTATTTGAAGGGAATAACATAAATCGGAATATGAACTTAAGAAACCAGTTGAAGAATGTGAAGATCCAGAATGCAGAGACCATACAGTCATACTTTATGAGGGTCTCTCAAATCAAAGAACAACTTGTAGAAGTAGAAGAAGAAGTGGAAAATGCAAAAGTGGTGATAGCCACCTTGAATGGCCTCCCAGGATCATGGGATTCATTCATGCGAGGAATGTGTGCCAGAAGGAAGTGATTACTTTCAGTAGAATCTCGGAAGAAGAAGAAGCTCGACTCATAATAAGAGAAGAGAATATGGGAGCAACTAAAGATCAAGCTCTTACCATCCAAAGCAGATCCCTCAAGTGATGAGGAATATGAAGAACTCAACTCTCGAAGAACCTCTTATCCATCTTAGCATTTGGATAAAAAATGATGCTATTATGAATGAAGAAGATGATGAAGACGGAGGCTCAAGAAGGAGTCTATCCACGAAACAAATAAAGATAAGTATTCAATTGTCATTTCATGATATTGTTTTTTGATATGCATTCATTTATATTCAGTTGATGTAGTATGCATGATAGAATGCTTGCATTAATGACAGTATACTACTAATATGCATGTAATGGGTAAGTAGCTCATGGTGCTATACAACTCTCCATTGCTACTTATCTAGAATGAAACCTCTTTGTTGATTGGATTAGTGCACAATCTTAATGTTGTCTTGGTAGAGATGGAAGGCATATAGAACGTTTCCGTGAGATATGGATGAATGTTGTATTGGATAAAATAGTTACATAATCATATATCTTGACGCAAAAGAATTTTTCATTATGAATATACCTTATGAAATGTTTCTAACCATACAACTAATGCATTTGAATTGTAGGAAAGATCGCGTAAAATATCCTACAAGCAAAGAAGGATGATGCTTGTTTTAAAGAACAAGTGACGACACTTCGAGATGAAGAATGATATGATGAATACAGCGACATCATTGATGTAGAACCTTCCAGCCATGAAGAAGTAACCAAGAAGAAAGGGAAGAACATTTCAAGAAGAATGATGTCTAGGATGTAGTATCAATACATGAAGGGAAGTTCATAGTTGCATCATGCAGTAGATGGAAACATCATGGGATACAAGGAAAGACTCGTAGAACGATGCTTCTCATGAAAAGAAAGCCTTGTACGAGCTCATAAGACACCGATAGGATAACACATACATGAGAAGATTGATGAAGATATTAACCTTTGCTACAAGGTTGAAGATGAAATCCTATAGAGGATGACAAGCTCACAGATGGGTGCGAGAAGAATGCTTTCAAAGATAGAGGATCTTGGTATCCAGTGACCCTAGATGGATACATAGAATATTAGTAGCAGAGGAAGCTACTTGTCACTCCAGTACATAATGTTTCAGTGCATAGAGTACGGAAGACAGAGGGAGTATGATGCTTCAGAGGAAGTGACTATAGAAGATCCTGAGTTTCAACATGGTACAACAGGATGGATAGATTACTGATCAATCTAGGCTTTACTGAGAGTAAATCAGATTCCATCCTTTGCTTCAAGGTTGAAGGAGGAAGACCAGTGATGCTCCTGTGATGTGTCAATGCACTATTTTCTAGGCATGGAGATGTGCTAGAATGCGAATGGAATTTCCCTGGGACAAGGGAAGTATATGGTAAAAATCTTGAAGAGGTTTAGGGTGATGGATTGCAAGGCCATGACAACACCTATGGCATCAAACCTGAATCTATTGAGTGATGCTTCATCAAAAGTGGTTGATTCTACAATTTATCGTTAGATGATTGGGTCCTTGATGTACATGACGAGCACAAGACTAGATATTTGCTTTACTGTGAACACCTTGAGCCAGTTCCTGATAGATCTGAGACATGTTCACTTGATTGCTGCAAAGCATATTCTGAGGTACCTGAAGGGTACAATTGATTATGTGCTCAAGTATGAGGTGAATCAGAAGATTAACTTGGAGGGTTATGTTGATTCAAATTGGGTAGGAAGTGCCATCGATAGGAAGAGCACTTCAGGGTGTTGCTTCAGTATGGGATCAGGTGTGATCTCTTGGTTTAGTAGGAAGGAATCTTGTGTGGCACTGAGTACACCTGAAGTAGATTATGTCACAGCTTGTTTAGCTAGTTGTGAGGCAGTATGGCTAACGAAGCTACTGTCTGATTTATTTGATCTCTAGTTAGATGCTACTTGTATATACTGCGACAACAGAGTTGTGTGAAGTTGAGAAAGAACCCAGTGTTCCATGACAAGTCAAAGCATATTAAGATCCAGTATCACTATATCAGGGATATGGTGAAGAGAGGAGTGGTGAAGCTACAGTATGTTGCGATGGACGAACAGATAGCTGATGTGTTGAAGAAGCCATTGGCTAGAGTGAAGTTTTAGTACTTCAGGGAGAATCTTGGTGTTCTCCAGATCGAGGTTCCCTCCAAGGGGAAGTGATGAGTCCGTGAGCCATTCTGACATGGTGAGAGGATTAGGTTCCTTCCATGGTTAGATGTAAGGGCTGAGACATTCTGTCATGGTGAGAGGATTGGTTCCTTCCATGTCAGATATGAGTGCTGAGCCATTCTGATATGACTATAGGATTGTTTCCTACATGATCAGATATAAGGGTTGTTGCCATTCTCTAAATGGAGGTACCTGGTCAGTTACCAGGAATACTCAGTCTAGGACTAAAGGCCATTCTGATATGACTATGGGATGTAGTCTCACATGATCAAATATAAGTGGAGGGCCATTCTGATGTGATTGAGGGATATGTTCCCACTTGATCAGATATAAGGGTTGTTGCCATTCTTTGAATGGAGGAACCTAGTCAGTTACCAGGTATCCTCAGTCTGGGACTGAGAGCCTTTCTGACGAGTCAAGGTCAGATGTAAGGGCTGATCCTTTCTAACAAGTCAATGTTAGATGTAAGGGATGTGCCATTCTGACATGGTGAGAGGATTAAGTTACTTCCATGGTCAAATGTAAGGGCTGTGCCATTCTGACATGGTGAGAGGATTAAGTTCCTTCCATGGTCAGATGTAAGGGCTGGGCCATTTTGACATGGTGAGAGGATTAAGTTCCTTCCATGGTCAGATGTGAGGGCTGGGCCATTCTAACATGATGGTGGATGTGTTCCTGTCATGGTAAAATGTGAGTGTTGGGCATGCATTTCTTATGAGTCAAGGTTAGATGTAAGTGCTGGGAGGGCCATTCTAACTTAGGGTCAGATATAAGCGCTGAAGAAGACCTACATGGAGGCTATGCCTACAACTAGCATGAAAAAGGGTTGGCTCTGTAAAACTTCCTGTGACAAGAAGAATCATGAGATAGCACGTAGTGATGATCTATATCGAGTGATGATCCAGATCCAATAATGATGATCTAGATCGAGTGATGATCCATATCCAATAATGTTGATCCAGCAGAGATGATCCAAATCGAGTGATGATCCAAATTCAGTGATGATGATCCAACAATGATGATCCATATTGAGTGATGATCTATATCTAGTGATGATGATCCAAATCAAGTGATGATCCAGATCCAGATGAAATGACTTGAACATGAAGATGGCCTAAAGATGAAGATGACTTGAAGATGAAGAGAACTCAATGATGATCCAGATGATACAGAGAAGAAGACTTGTGCTGATAAATTGTGTTGAGAGAATACCTTCCTAGTTAAGAGGGAGTGTTAATGTAATTGTAACTTCGGAATGTATTCACTTATGTATTGTACCCTGATGTTTATTTCAGGAAGTGTATGTAATGTATTTGAGTCATGTCATGCCTCAATGTTCCCATCGAGAGATTCAATAGTGTAAACACTTCATGTCAAGTCATTATGGGTAACCCTCCTATTGATGAAGGGTTTAAGTCCCCACAGTTGTGGGCCCCTAGGGTTATTAGAATATCCTAGAGAAGTCAAACCTAGTTGAGTTATTGTAAGTCAAGGCAATAGTCCCCACCATTGTGTTAAGGTAACCCTCCTTGTTGGTCCGAGGGGAAAAGTCACCACAAGTTGTGGGGCACTAGGGTTATTAGACTCTCCTAGAGATGTCGGCTCTAGTAATTAATTGTTAAGTGAGGCTGACATGTTGGAGTGGACATTAAGTGAACGAAAGAATATAAATAGAGAGTGAGCCTCTCTATTTATCACACACACACTCACTCATTGGGGTGCATGAGAGAGAGAGAGAGAAGTTGCTAGGAAAAGAGAGAGACTACTACTATCAAGAGATCATATTTATGTTTTTGGGTTTTACTTTTGGTGTTTATTCTATCTCTGAGAAATTTGTGGGGTTTTCTCCTTTATGGTTTCCCCAAGGAAAATTCTTTGTGTCTCTTGTCTCTTGTGTTTTATTGATGTGCATGTTATTCTCTTAGTTAAAGATCCTAAGATCATAATGCTATCTTGAATGATAAAAATATAACACAATATTCAATCTTGTGATCACTAATATTATCCCTAGATGGCTCATATAAAATATACAAGCATTCCCTAGCATTAGACACTGGGCCCTCATCAACTTGAATAGAGAGCAATGGATCATCTACAAAGTGATTATTTACTGTCTCAGAATTATCTAGAAATGAAATTCCATGAATCTTCCCCTAAACTTGGGTAGCATCTAACAAAGAGCATCAACATTTAGAACATAGATATAAGGTGCAAGGGATAATCCCTGTCTAATTGACTGGTGCATAAGAATATGTGGAGAACATGTATTATTCAGTACAACAATAGATGAGGCATACAAGAATAAGCTGTTAACCATCCCTACAAACTTTGCACCAAACAAAAAACATGAACGCATAGTTTTAATGAAGGACCAATCAATTTAATAATAGGATTGATCAAAATTAGTTTTTAGAAAGAGATATTTCTAACTAGGTTCCCTAGCCTAGTCCAAGCTAAAATCACAGTGTCAAGAATAAACCTTCATTGAAAAAAACACGTTGTTCCTTACACACAATATTCCTAGCAACTTCTCTCGTCTACAGTGACATTTCCTTATCCATGACCTTATAAGAAACAATTAATAGAGTTATGGGTTTCCATCCCCCAATTGTGTCCCTCGAAGCATTTTTTGGAATAATCTTGATCAACCCTTGAATAAGAGAATCTATTCAATATCTTGTAGCAAAAGCATATGAAGCCAAAAGATTGAAATCATCTCCAATTGTATCTCACATTTCCTTATAGAATTTACAAGGTAGTAAATCAATACCTAGATATTTACCATTATGGATTGAGCTAAGTGTTGCAAACAATTCATCCTTTGTGAAGTTCCTTTCCAACCTATCATCGTCAACAATAGAAACCTTGTGATTTGGAACCACCCTACAACAAGCATTTCAAGCTACAACCACAACCTTTGTTAGTGGATAAGGAGAAAAAACATTGTGAAAGTGGTTATTGAACATACCTAAGATCTTAGAGGGATCTTCCTCAAGTGAACCATCCTCTCTATGAAGTCTCGCTGATATACTAAAAGCCACCTTCTTCTTTAGAAATTCAAGAAGAAATTGGATCTTACATCTTCTTCCTTAATACACTATAATTTGGCACCAACCCTAGCACCTCTTGAAATATACACTTCCTCCAAACACACCACAAACTACAACTTTGCTGCATCCTTTCGAATAATGGTCTTATGAAGGTCATCTCAAGGAGGATACACCCCTCTTCCAACTTCTTCCTTTCCTCTGAAAATCATACACCCCCAACCACTCATGTATTTTATAGTCCTCTGAATAGATTCCTCCCAACATAGCATCCACCCCCTATGATCAATAGGACGAGGAACAAGGTTCCAAACTTTATGAACCAAAGCACAGAAATCAAGGGAATCCAAATGAGAAACCTTTAACATATACAACGAAAAATTCATAGAGGGAGTGACACGACCCACCAAAATGGGAGCTTGAATGGTAGATGATTCGAACTAGTTACATCCATGATCAGATGAACTAGCTGAATCCTTCTAAAAAATGCAATATCAATATGAGGTCCATAAAATCTATCTAGTATTTCCTAAACTCTCTCCCACCCCTAATGAAAATTAGACAAAGTGAACCAACCTCCATAATACAACATCTTCTTTCCCCAATTTGGATCAAAGAGTTGAAGAGTACCCTTGCACCTTGACCAAGCATGCTTCTCTACTCTACACACCATAGAACCAGAACCACAACCCCGATCACCATTCAAATCAACCATGTTAAAGTCACTACCTATTAACGATTCTACATCTGGAAGAGAATAATACATCCATTCACAAACATGGGTTCGAGTAGAACTGGTGTTGGGTACCTACACTGAACAAAATCCAAGAAATTACTCTTGTATCAAAAGAGTAACCCAAAACCATTGATTATTTGGGCGACAACAATAAGATGTAACAAATATTTCAAGATAAGGGGATAGAGTAATAACTATGGCCCCCACCTTGAACATGGTTTGAATTCAAAAAGGGACCATTCACACATAACTCATGTGATTGTGAAACTCAAAACCAATAACCTTCACCTCTTAGAGAAAGGGCCACATCTTCCTTAACCTTTTGCAAGACTCCCGATACAAGTTGCTTCCACCCAGTGTTCATCATCACTCTCAGATTCCAAGAAAGAAGAGGCATATTCATTCAAAGAATAGAGGTTTTCAAGACTATTGAACCCGTTTCTTGATTTTGTATTACCTAAGGAGGAGGCACCCTTGTCTAGGGAAAGGGACATAACTGAACCTTGAATTACCTTGTTGGAGAAGTAGGACTCATTACACTACTAGGTTTATCTATATGAGTTGGAGAGAAATACCCCTCTCTCTTGTTAGTTGACCTAACACCCTTCATAAGCATCCATACCTTGAGTCTAGGAATTGATACTTGTAATTGAAGCTGGCAGAGTGCTCTAAACTCGTAAGCTCTAAATAGTCCCATAATTAAAATCTTATAGTTGTTGAAAATCAGGTACCTTAGTATCCTTAGAAGGTTGTTGATCCAACCTCGCATTAGCATTTTCAGGCCACATCTTGTTATGGATGAGGCACGTAATCACTACCCTTGGCTTGTGCATAATCTTCTTTAGACACATGGCTAGAGCCCCCACCCTTGCTCATTCAAGTTGACAATGTTGTAGAACCTTTCCCTTAAGAATATACTTAGATGCTTTCTAGTTTGGGTAGTCATGAATAAGGTGGTCATGAGATTAATAGGTAAAACAAGCAATAGGATCATTAGAGGAAATTTCAAATCAAAATGGGCCTCCTAAGGGGAATTAATAAAATAATAGTTAAAATAATAAAATAATATTTATTAATTTTGGAGGAAGAAAAAAAAATTACTTTTTTTGTTCGTATTTTTGACATATCTCCCTGTGTTTTTACTCAAATTGTGATCGGAAGAGCTCGTTGGATGCAGAATTAAATTCCGCATCCAACGAGTACCCATTCGGCATACTTTTGATGGGCCCCACTACCCCAAAAATAAGAAATACCTTAAACAAATGTGATGATGACATCATCATCACGTTCTTTTAGGTATTTCTTGTTTTGGGGGTAGAGGGGCCTGTCAAAAGTATGCCAAGTGTGTACTCTTTGGATGTGTAATTTAATTCCGCATCCAACAAGCTCTCCCGATCGAAATTTGAGTAAAAACAGAAGGAGATATGTCGAAAATACGAACAAAAAAGTAGTTTTTTTTATGATACCTATCCCCAAATTTATCTTAAAAAATTGTTTAAGAGGTGCTCCCTTTTTTAATTTTAAAGCATTTTGATTGGCTAATACATGATGACATGGAATTTGTATTATTTTTGCAAGGCCCACTTTAAATTGAAATTTCCTCTAATGGATTTAGATAGCCCACTTTCTATTAACAAAACCTCGAGTGTCATAATTGAAATGAAAGGAGGAAACATTTTCTTTAGATCAACTTTTGTGTCATCATCACATTTTTTTCAGGTATTTCTTATTTTTGGGGTAGTGGGCCCATCAAAAGTATGTCGAGTGGTCGAAATTTGAGTAAAAACACAGGGAGATATGTTGAAAATACGAACAAAAAAAGTAGTTTTTTTTATGATACCTATCCCCAAATTTATATTAAAAAATTGTTTAAGAGGTGTTCCCTTTTTGAATTTTAAAGCATTTTGATTGGCTAATACATGATGACATGGAATTTGTATTATTTTTGGAAGGCCCACTTTAAATTGAAATTTTCTCTAATGGATTTAGATAGCGCACTTTCTATTGACGAAACCTCGAGTGTCATAATTGAAATGAAAGGAGGAAACATTTTCTTTAGATCAACTTCTACACAGACTCTAGGGATTCCTTGAAATGAATTATGTCTTCCACCTCATATCAACATTTTTCCAAACCTATCAGAAAATGAGTCCACAAAAGATGGAAACTCCAACAACAAAGCGTAGTGGTCTTGTCTTTATACTGTGGATTAAAATCTATGCTCTATGATTGAACATACACCATAGAACCAACAAAGTTCCATGTACCATAATGTAATGCACATCTTGCTAATGCCTCATAATTGAACAACATACATACACGTATTTAAATCCCAGTCCCCAATAAGAGTTCAATGACACCTTTTGCTTCCCAATTCACTAAGCACCATTTATCAAATGCAGCTTCATCTAGATTTCTAGAAAGAAAGTACACGATCACCCCCTACGCTCAAGTTTTTTTCTCCCTTTAGAATACTCCTTGTTGGCCAAACAAAATATGAAGTCACCTTCATCATTTGATTGTGTCTTAGACTCATTGTGATGCAAAAACAAGGCATCTTGAGAAAAGAGGGAGGCTAATCTAGAAAAGATGCATTACCCTCTATTAAAAGCGTCCCATTTATACGGATGCTTTTAGCAAGGGCTTCAATATAATCCACTCCACCCACATTCTCAGAATTGGCATCTCATTTTACAATTACACCACTAGATCCTTAAAACCTCCATTCATCAAGATTTCTTAAGTTTTTTCAGCAATTTGGGACTCTGTATATGCCGTCATACTAACAACCAAATCCCTCTTTATAACTTTTAAATCCACACAATTATTAGAGAGCAAAGAGGGCCATTCTTCTTGAGATCTGAATGGCAAGCGTGCAACTCCATCAAACTTTGCATTTAGTGACTATACAACATTTCTCCAAGATCCATTTAAATCTTTGCAATCCAAAGGCAATAACACTAGTGGAGAACGAACTCAAGGTCGATTGTTCTGAAAAGAGAACCAACCTTCTTTATCCATTGTACATAGGGTTCCATGCTCTTCAACACCAACTAGGACCCACAGGAATATATAGACCTTGCATGTGATGACCAAGGCCAATATGGATGCTATAAATAGAAATGCTAGATCTTAAATTAAAATACTAAAAATGTGCAAAATAACAATTAAGAACCTAAGCTAGGATCGTTAAACGGGACTTGGCTTCAAACTTGAAGATATCCCCTTCAGACATTAAAAGAAAACTCCATACAAAAACCCTTCCAAAGAGAGATCCCTCATTGCACACACCAATTGATTGATCTTTCCTGTGGTGAATGAGGCAGATGTGTCTTCAATACCAGCTCGCCTCTCACAGAAACAGCCTCACATTGCACCCAGAAATCACACCTCTGCCCACCAGCTATGCACACCAATCTGGGCTACAGCTCTTTTACACCAACTGTTTGCTAAAAATTAAATTAAATTATTTATAAATTATAGAAAATTAATGAACATTGCACCAAATGAACAAAATCACGGCAACGAACAGCAGATATCTTTTAATTATGAATCTTATCTTCAAGCTCAAGGCAGCGAGTGAGTGACCCAGAAAAGCGACGTTTACCTAAAAAGATCCCTCATCCCACTCAAAGCTATAGTCCCCGCTGGCACATATTCATAACCAAACAACTTATAAAAATCAACAACTGAGAGTCTCAGACCACACCCACCTGGTCCCCAGAAAAGCCGCGTGCGAACCTACCAACTGACAAACTTGCGAGTGCGTTAAACGTGACTGAGAACCCTAAACTAAAGAAAACAGATTGTACATACATACTTATCGCATCCATGAAAAATGAAATGCTATGCTAACCTTTGTGTCAGGGAATCTTTCACACCAACAATGATGAAAAGCATTTTTCAGAAAACAGGATTAGAACTTTTGTTAAAAATATTGCAGCACTAGATTCTCGATCTCTAAACTAAAAGCTCAATTACTTTTTTATTTTTAAATAAGATTTCACTTTATTGGTTTAAAATTTCCAAACTTCAGTGACCTAAATCTTTAAAACAAATCTTAACTTAAAAAAAACAATTCCATGATTATAAATTCCATAAAGCACACTATTCTTATTGAAATAGAAAAAATCCCACACAATCCTTCACAAAAAGTTTCGACGATTCCAGAAAAATAAGGATGGTCGAAAAAACAGTTTGGCCACTTAATTTTTGCTCTTCGTCTTCAACTCTAAATCCGAACGTGCCCATCAACAACCCAGATTCTATTGCCATCCTCATCATCAAGCCATATAAATCCTAAAACAGTAGCAGCTCAGGGCCTCGTCTTTGCAGCTGAATAATCATGTTCTTCTTCACTCATCAACGCTCACAAATGGCTCCGAGTACCACACAGCCGCTGCGCTCCGCCGAAGACTTAACAATACCGAGAGTAAGTCCATTTCTGCAATTAGCATATTTATGCAACACAGTGCCAAACTGGCCTCTTGGATCGCTCTAATTCCATAAATGAGCTTCAAGTCAGGTGTCTAGGTTATGCTAATCATTGTTACATTACAGGTTCAGGTTATTATACTCAACGCTAATATGCGCTGCCTAGAGTGCCGCGACAGAGTCTCCAAAGTTCTCTCCGAAATGGATAGTATGTTATTTGTTCATCAATTCTGTCAATGGAACGATTATTCGTTATTAGTCCTACGTGATTCTGTTTGCTCATTTTGTTTTATCAATTTTTGAATGTCGTTGTTCTTTGATGATGGGCAGATTTGCTGTACTATGTGGTGGACACGACACAGAAGAAGGTAACAGTGAAAGGGCGTGTGGATCCCAAGAAGAGAATGCGGCGAATTAGATTAATGGCCAACGACAAGAAGAGAAAGGCCATCGAATTTGAGAGGTTGAGAAGCGGAGGATACTCTACTGATATAGAGCAGCAGTACTGCAGCAACAGCAACAGTGGGAAGAAATCAACAGCTAATCTGATCCAACTGTGGTGCTGTTTTCGTTGTGCGTCCGCTTAGCGGTCTCTTTTCTGTCGTAGATCTGTAGGTAGGTTCCTTATTAAAACATCTACTGCCTCGCTCTCTGTACAAGTCATCCATTTGTTGCTAAACGAAATTATGCTGTGGCATGTGGCATGTCGTATTTTACTTCTTATGATTGATTGCTTTGGCATCCCGTATTTACTTCTTGGTTGGCCTGTCGGAAGACATTAATGTTGAAAGCGAATTTTGATAAAAATTCCGTAGATGAAGTTTGAATATTGTAATTAGAATGCCAGTCCAGAATAAGCCAGACTTTGCAATGCGTTTCTTCCCTACTTTCAAGACATACAAGTAATTTGGGAAGTTCTATCTGTCAACTCCATTTTAAATCTGAAATCCTCTGTACTTAGCTTACCGTCACTCTAAACATTTCCAACGGCTAATACGAAAAACCTACCGTCTTGATTTTTTTCTAATATTTTTTAATTCTCTAGACAGTAAGTTAAACTATTTGCAACACTCCAAAAATTAAGCCAAAATTGTTTAAATAGCAATTTTTGGTTGTTGGAGTTGTATAATTTCACTGTCACAATTACCAAGCTTAACAAAGTAGAGTGTCCCATGTATCAAGAGTAATCAAAGTGGTTGAATCTATTATTACAGTGAACATTGCAATTTTAACAATTTGGCCTTTACCAAAGTCAAACAAAAACTACAAAATAAAAAATAAAACTTTTTTCTCACTCAGTTTTCTATATTTTAATATATATCTTAACTTTTATTATCAAACAAAATTGCAAATTCTTAAAAAAAATACAAATCTTCTTCACTCCATTTTCTATATTTTATTAACAACAACCATATTACTAAGATTAATATGTTTGAAATAGGCTAGACATATCTATTTGACATATTGATAATGTTTTTTTATTAAAAAATGTGTCAATTACTTGTATTTAATAGTTAAATAGTTAAGCTAAAATAACAACCAATTCATTTATGTTTGTTAAGTTCATAGTTTGTATCTAATAGCATATTTAAAAGTTAATATAAAGCTTACACTAAGCCATATGCACATTAATTCGACTCCCAACTGCTAGCAAGTTTCACATATGTTGCACATTACCTATGTGATTTTTCTTGGTGCATGGTTTCATTGCAAACAAGGTGAACTTCTCATACTAAGAGATGAGTTCCTATAAATTAATTAAATAGTTGTATCATTATTGGAATAATCTAATAGTTATCCAATATAACCACCATTAGAGTTGAAGTTAAGCTAATAGTTGTATCTAATAGTTAAGCTAATATTTATCCAATATAACCTGTGATTAGAGTTAAAATTAAAGTAAAATCATTGGAATTAAGAGCAAGCTAATAGTTGTATCTAATAAGTTAATTTATTGGTAATTGCAATTCAATTAAAAGTCATGATAGTTGTGTCATCAATGTATTTAAGTTAATAATTGAATAGTTGTATCTCATAATCCAATAGTTGAAGTGAAGTTTGATTTTTCCAAGTATCACAAATTGTACTTATTAAATGTTAACTAATTTTTTTTTTTTTTGAAATTGTTAATTATGAGTTAGACTAACCTCCTTTAAAAAGAATTCAAAACCTAATTATATCTATATGGAAAACCTAATTGTACTTATCAAATGTTAACTAAACTATTTTTTATTTTTTTTGAAATTTTTTTAATTATGAGTTTGACTAACCTCCTTTAAAAAGAATTCAAAACCTAATTATATCGATATGGAAAACCTAAACATGTAATACGAACTGTATATTAGCTAGATGCCCAATTATGACATGCATGACTTTATTAGGAGTTTGGGGGAGTTTATTAGGGGTTCGACTCTTACGTGTTTGCACATTAGCTAGACTCCTAGATGCCAAATACAATTGATTTAAGCCTTAACTCATTAGAGTTGAAGTTAACCTAATAGTTGTAAAATCATTGGAGTTAAGCTAATAGTTGTATCTAATAGTTAAGCTAATAGTTATCCAATATAACTATGATTAGAGTTAAAGTTAAGCTAATAGTTCTAGATACATTGGAGTTAAGCTAATAGTTATATCTAATAATCGAGGGAGTTAAGTTCATACTTGTATCTAATTATTAATAATTAATTTTAGACGCCCCCCTTAGAATCAATCTCGAGAGACAGTATACTTGTCTCATTCTCATAGGTAAGT
>LPNX010916035.1:105004-117727 GCA_001517045.1 Pseudotsuga menziesii | reverse complement strand
TATATATATATATATATATATATACACTGCATCAAAAAAAAGATTATCCAATTAGAGACATTTATTACCGAAAATATGTTAATGATTACGCAAAGAAAGGATATATGCTGACATGAATCCACATATATTTGTATGATAGCGTGTACATATGTTTTAGAGGACAGTGGTACTTAAGCGAGTTACAAAGGAACGTAGGAACGCGGTCGTATATAATAGTATAGTTATATATTAGAAGTTACAAACTTAAAAGTATATGGAGAAATAATAAATAATTGTTTATTTTGGCAAATCAAATCATTTGTGTTACGTAATTTACTTCAAATAGGTGCTATGTTATAAGCATTTTCGATAATATTTTTTACAATAATCACATTATCTAAGTTGCAGCATCTCTAGAGAATCTTGGAGAAAGATCGAGCAAATCCAGAAGCGTTTTATAACTTACAACCTCAAAATAAAAAACAATACACCCTATCCTATCCTCCTTATAGAAGTGGGTCTTTCTCCCATCGAGAGCCTAGCCATGACTAGACTCCTATTGTACAAGAACAAAATCAATAACATGGGAGACCATAGACTCCCTAAGTTAGCTTTAAACTCTAGCCAAAATCACCTAAGGCTCAAGCGTGGGTGGTATAAAGATACCAGGTCTTAGTTAAATCACTGGAAGATCGATGAAAATGTTGCATTGCAAAATAGTAATAACATTAAAAATACTATTGCTTCTAAGTTTAAAGAAAAATTGTGGTGTGAGAAAGATTTAGAGGCCAAAAGAAAACTAAGATATTATAAGGAGGTCATCAACCCTACTCTTGAAGATCAAAACTATCTCTCGGTTCTAATCAGTCCTAAGAAAAAAATTAATATAGCTAAGATAAGAACGAACTCGCATGAGCTCCACAGCGAAACTGGTCGTTGGACAGTCCCTAAAACTCCTTGGGAAGAAAGGATCTGCCACCTTTGTGAGAGTAAGAACATTGAAGATGAAAATCACTTCCTCTTAGAGTGTCGTGCATTCACCCACATTAGATCCCAGTTTCATAACCTTTGTTGCAATACTGACATTCCTAGCCTTTTAGCTTGTCAAAATTATAGTAAGCTCGAGACGCTTCTCTCCAAGCTCTTTGAGCATAGAAATATAACTTTAAAACAAACTAATTAATTTTCTTCTTCAGGGTCCGATAGACCAAATTTTGGTCTCAGGGGACGTTAACCATCATCATCATCATCATCATAATCCTTGGTTTTAGGTGAGAAAGAAACTTTTTTTTTAAATATATTATGACTTTTGCTATTGTTGGAAATGGGTGACAATCGTTTTCTTGGTGGCCGCATAACGGATTTAGTGAAATAAAAGAGTTTGTACAGTTAAGAGTAACAGTGAAATGAATGTATATATTTCTTGTATTCTCAGAGAGAAGGTGTCAAAGAGTTGTGAGTTGTTGTAATCTTCATCCATTGAATAAATAGGATGACCGATACCATTCCTCCATGGATGTTTCCCTCTCGAGGGTTTTACCACAGTACATTTTTGTGGTCATTTTTGAATGTCTGTTAATAAATTATATGTATTATTTTCTCTGTGGATCTCAGATCCAACAAGTGGTATCAGAGCCTAAGTGCTGAAAGAGACTGTGTGGTAGAATCCAAACTAGTAGAAGTGGTTGTCGTCATGAACGTGTCTGGAACTAGTTGATTGTTGCTGTGTGTGGTGGTATGAAGAACTCATTGTGGATTCTATCAGTTAGAGCGCTCGTTGAAGAAACTTGTTGTAGGGTACTCGCTTCCAGTCAAAACGTTACTGCCTAGTGTGGAGGTAGTCAGAAGAACCCATTGTGGAGTTTTGCATGGAGAGTCGCCTAGCTGTGGAACGGTTGTGAGTTGCTTGTAGAGGTGAATAATTGTTGGACAAGAGGCCTGTGTCTGTTGCTGTCAACAAATCAAGATCTCTGTTGAGAGACTCGATCCTATGGAGAGATGCTGTGAGTACTCTAAAGAAACCAGGGCATCAGCGTTGAGGAGAGCGCAGATTGCTTCTGCACATGTAGAGCTGCCAAGAAGAGTTCAATGAGGAAGTTTGCGTAGAGCTGCCGAGAAGAGTTCACTGAAGAAGAAGTCTGCGGTTTGCTGATATTCTGCGTGTAAGGGATGGCCGTACTTTTTTAAAGAAAAGTGGATTCTTGTCTTTGAGTTAAGAAAATAAAACGGTGATATTTTTTATTTTGGATGTTTGGAATAAATTTTGTTTTGGAAGGATGAAATTGGTTCATTAATAAATTTCTTGAGAAAATGGCAAAAACACAGAGTTTCAAATTTGAAATTGAAAAATTTAATGGGAGCAACAATTTCGAGTTGTGGAAGGTCAAGATGAGGGATATGTTGATACAACAAGAAGTGGTGAAGGCACTGGTAGAGAAAACCAAGAAACCCTATGATATGTCCAATGAAGACTGGAACACGATAGATGAAAAAGCTCTGGGTGCTATTCGATTATGCTTGGTCAATGATGTTTTATTTAACATTGTGTTTGAAACTATAGCAGCATGTCTCTGGACAAAATTGGAAAGTTCGTATATGACTAAATCCTTGACAAATAAAATCCTCCTAAAGCGACAGATATTTACCTTGCGTATGAAAGAAGGTACAAAAATTTCTGACCAATTGAATGCATTCAATACTCTTGTTTGTCAGTTGTCTAGTATGGAAGATATTATTAGTTCTGAAGACAATGCGATTTTAATGTTGTGCTCTCTCTCTAAGTCATGGGCACATTTTGTAACCTATATCAGTTTTAATTCTGTTGAGTCTATTACCTTTGATGATGTTGTGGGAGCCTTAATTTCTGAGGAAACTCGAAAGAAATCTAGTCTTGAAAACTCGACATTACAAGCAATGATAGCTAGGGGAAGAACCAATGAAAGAGGACAACATTCAAGGGGTACATCAAGATCAAATTCAAAGGGAAACAAAAGTAAATTGAGTTGTTGGTTTTGCAATAAAGTAGGACATCTTAAGAAATATTGTTGGAAACGCAAGAAAGCTTCTAAGGAGGAGAACTCTACAAATGAAGCAAACATAGTAGAAAATTATTCATGTATGATTGATGAGGTATTAACTACTTCTAATGTCTCAGAATATAGTTATGGTTGGTTTGTTGATTCTAGAGTATCTCATCACATGTGTCTTCATAGAAGTTGGTTTCACACATACCAATATGTAGATGATGGGATAGTTTATATGGGAAATAATGTTACATGTAAAACTGTTGGGATGGGGAGTATCAGAATTAAAATGTATGATGGGATTGTTAGGACTCTAACAGATGTGAGATATGTACCTAAACTAAGGAAGAACTTGATGTCAATGGGAGTTCTTCATAATGTTGGCTACAAATTTGCAGTTCAAGGTGGAGTTATGAAGATATTGAAAGGTATCTTGGTTGTTATGAAGGAAAACAGAGTCGGGAACCTGTATAAACTTGAAGGGAGAACGGAAATCTATTACGCAATAGTAGCATCAATTGGTGTAGTGGACTTCACTCATCTATGGCATCAACGGTTATGTCATATCAGCGAAAGAGGAATGAAGGTACTTGCTGATTGGAAGTTGCTTCCTAGTTTAAAATCTATAGATTTGAAGTTTTGTGAGCATTGTGTTTATGGTAAACAAGCTAGACAAAAATTTAAATCTAGAAAACACACTAGTAAATCTATCCCAGACTATATTCATTCTAATCTATGGGGACCATCTCCTAAAATTTCTTGTGGGGGATCATCATATTTCGTCAGTTTTATAGATGATTACTCAAGGAAAGTCTGGATCTATATGTTAAAGAGAAAAGCTGATGTTTTTGATATATTTAAGTAGTTTAGATCTTTGGTTAAAAAGACCACTGGAAGGTTCATTAAATGTCTTAGAACAGATAATGGAACCGATTTTACTTCTAAGGAATTTGATAATTATTGCAAGAATGATGAGATCGAGAGACATAAGACCACTGTTTACACTCCACAGCAAAATGACATTGTTGAACGCATGAACATGACTCTTCTTGAAAGAGCAAGGACTTTGCACAATAATGCAGACTTGTAGAAGGAATTGTGGGGAGAGGCATTGCTTACAACTTGTTACCTGGTCAATGATCACCATCAATGGCTATTGACTACAAAATTCTGGAAGATGCATGGACAGGTCAACAATGTGATTATTCTAATCTTAGAGTATTTGGTTGTGAAGCATATGCTCTTATTCAAAAAAATCAGCACTCCAAACTAGATCCTAAATCAAGAAAATTAATCTTTGTTGGCTATGGTGATGGTGTTAAGGGATATAGATTGTGGAATCCTACTTTCCATAAAATCATAATAAATAGAGATGTAACATTTAATGAACTTTCTCTATCAAATTTAGATGTGAGTAATGATTTGAAATGGGCTAATGTACCACAGTTTCAACAAGTTCAGTTTGATACTCAGTCATCTACAAAGGGGAATCATGAGGATGTCTAGGAAGAGGATATTCATGAGGACACTCCTTAGGAAGAGGATGAGCAGACAGAAATAGACGAGATACCACAACAATCTCTACGGAGATCCACACGGGACAAAACTTTTCCAAAGAGGTATGATGATTTTGTCACATCTATTGCTTTCATTTCTAATGAAGGAGAACCTGACAATTATCAGGAAGCATTGAAAGTGTCTGACAATGACAAATGGAAACTTGCAATGAAAGAAGAAAATGATTCTTTGGAAAAGAACAAGACATGGGATCTTGTGGAACTTTCGAAGAGCGGGAAAGTGGTTGGCTGCAAATTGGTGTACAAACTGAAGAAAGGAGCTGATGACACTGTATTGAAGTATAAAGCGAGACTAGTTGGAAAATGGTTTTCTTAGAAAACAGGTATTAAATTTCATGATATTTTTTTACCAGTTGTAAAACTTGTTTCTATCATAATTTTGTTAGCACTAGTTGCCTCGTATGATTTGGTGTTAAAGCAGCTAGATGTCAAAACAATTTTCTTACATGGAGATTTAGATGACGAAATATTCATGGAACAACCAGAAGGGTTCATTCAGAATCGCAACAAGAGGTTTGTTTGCAAGCTCAGAAAATCATTGTATGGCCTAAGGGAGTCAGCCACGCAATGCTACAAGAAATTTGATTCTTTCATGGTGAGTCATAATTTTACCAGGAGTGAGTATGATCATTGTGTGCACTTTAAAAAGTTGGAAAATCGCATGTTCATTATTTTGGTGTTATATGTTGATGATATGCTTGTCGCAAGCAAGAGCATGTTTGAAATAAGCAGGTTAAAGGTTCAGTTGGCTAGGACATTTGATATGAAAGATCTAGGAGCAGCAAATAAGATATTGGGCATGCAGATACATAGAGACAGGAAAAATGGCACGATATGGTTATCACAAAAGATGTATGTGGAGAAAATACTTTAGAGATTTGGTATGAATAAGGTGAAACCTGTTAATATCCCTTTAGCTTTTCATTTCAAGCATTCTTTAGGTTTGAGTCCTAAAAATGATGAAGAAAAGTAGTAAATGTCTCATATACCATATGCTAATGCAATAGGAAGTCTAATGTATGCGATGATAAGTACAAGACTGGATATTTCACATGCAGCTAGTGTTGTCAGTAGATACATGGAAAATACAGGAAAAGAGCATTGGGCAGCAGTGAAATGTGTGCTTCAATATCTAAGAGACACAAGCAACTATTGTATCACTTTTGATGGTTGTAGTGATGAAGTATGTGGTTATGTTGATTCTGATTTTGTAGGTGATTTGGATAAGAGGAGGTCCACTTCAGGTTATGTCTTTACTCTTGCAAGTGGAGCTATTAGTTGGATGTCAAAGATTCAGAATATTGTTGCTTTATCCACTACAGAAGTAGAATATATAGCTGCTTCACATGCTTGCAAAGAGGCATTCTAGTTAAAACGTTTGCTGGGTGAGTTAGGAAAAGTTTAGAACACTATAATTTTTTTTGTGATAGTCAAAGTGCTATTCATTTGGCTAAAAATCCATCTTATCACATTAAGACAAAGCATATTCCCGTAAAATACCATTTTGTTAGACCTGCTGATGAAGGTGGAGTGGTTCTTGAAAAGGTTCACACTGAAAAGAATAGTGCCCACATGTTCACGAAGCCGGTTACTTTAGAGAAGCTATGGTGGTGCCTAGCTTCTCTAGGCTTGTAGGAAAGGTGATGAATAGAGAAATGAGCAAGGTATCAGGTAAATTGTTGTCAAGGTGGATATTGTTGGAAACATGTGGCAATTGTTCTCTCGGTGGCTACATAAGAAACTTACCGAAATAAAACTGTTTGTATAGTTAAGAGTAATCGTGAAATAAATGTATATATTTATTGTATTCTCATAGAGAAGGTGTCAGAGATTTGTAAGCTGTTGTAATATTTATTCATTGAATAATAAGGAAGACGGATACCATTGCTCCATGGATGTTTCCCTCTAAAGGGTTTTACCAAAGTAAACTTTTGTGTTCATTGATGAATATTTGTGAATATTTTCTGTGTATTATTTTCTCTGTGGATCTCATATGCAACAAGAATTCAAGGGGTGCATCAAGATCAAATTAGAAGGGAAAAAAGGGTAAATTGTTGTCAGGGTGGAGATTGTTGGAAATGGGTGACAACCGTTCTCTTAGTGGCTGCATAACGGACTTACCAAAATAAAACAGTTTGTATAGTTAAGAGTAACCATGAAAGAAATGTATATATTTCTTGTATTCTCGTAGAGAAGGTGTCAAAGAGTTGTAAGTTCTTGTAATATTCATTCATTGAATAATAAGGAAGACCAATACCATTGCTCCGTGGATGTTTCCCTCTCGAGGGTTTTACCACAGTAAATTTCTGTGTTCATTTTTGAATGTCTGTTAATAAATTCTGTGTATTATTTTCTCTGTGGATCTCAGATCCAACAGTTATTTTATGGATGTGGATTACATAGAAGGATAATTCAAAAATGTTTTATAAAATATAAACTTAAAATTAAATTTAATGTATGCTTCCTAAGATTTCTTTAAACTCTAGTCAAACATGTTAATCTTAGCATAAACATGCTAATTATTGGCTAAATCATCAAAATAAGAAGAGGTCACTTTACAAAATAGTGGTAATATTAAAAGCATTATTACATATAAGTTTAAGGAGAAAATATGGTGCAATAAAGAGTTAAAGACATAAGATATTATAAGGAAGTGATTAAACCTAATCTAAAAGATCAAAAGCAAATCTCTATTATAACTAATGTAATGACGAAAATTAGCATTGTTGAGATAACATAATTTGTTATCTTTTTGACACCAAGAGGGTTGAAGATGAAAATTACTTTTTCATAGAATGTCCTACCCACACCCACATTAGAACATAATTTCAAAATATTTGTTAGAATAAGTGCCTTTCTAACCTTTTAACTCATGGCAACTATAGTGATTTAAGAATGCTTCTCTTAATGCCTTTTTAGCATATACATAAAATGCTATAATAAACCAAATGAGCCCTTACCTTTTTAAGGTTTGATATACCAAAATTGATCTAAGTGGATGTTAATAACTATCATTACCATCTTCATATATAAATATAATTTATCCATTTGAATTTCAATGTCCATCGTAATAGGATCATCTACTATATATATATAAAAACATATAAAATTTGATAAAAATAAATAAATTATATAAAAATATGAAAAATTATTTGATAATAAATTTATATAATGTTTTTTTAATTACATAAAAATAAATAAACAATCATAAGCATCTATGTTTGTTTCTCTTAGAAATCATTTTTTTCTACCATTAAACATAATGTTGAAATTAATACAACGATGACTCGAAAAATAACTTCTCTACTATTCTCTTTTCTTGTTTTCTACTTTTAAAAATTCAAGAGAAGACATAATTTGAATAACTTATACCATTTTGATTTCATTCCAATAAATTAATGAATGTTATTAGAATCTTTATAACATCTCTTACAATAATCACTTTTTCCATATTTATAATTTATCCCTTCAATTTCAAAGCCAAATATATGTTCTGTGTAACTCTCAACTCTTATTTTTTTTTAATCACTTATAGATTTGCATGACGAAATTAAAAAAACTAATATATCTTGGCATGAATAGATTTGTTGCGCAACATATCGACTCACCTCTCCTCAACCTGTTCAGGCTTTGAAATTGAAAACAAACTAGGTATTTTAAGCATTTACAACATATGATAATTTAGACACCCCTTAAATCAATGCAAACTTTATAATATATTATCTGTGCAGAAATCCATCGTTTCAGTTCTCAATCTCATTGTGCCTTATATCCTTATGCAGGTGCAGTCTCCATCTACTTTCAAAGGCAATGCTTAGGAGCTAGATTCTCTTAAATGGTCATTAATGCACTCATGCAATCTCTACAAACATTTATATTCATACACTATTTATGTGTGATTTTTTATGCATGTAATTATGGGCTGGTGCACAATCATGGACTCCTTTAAAGACACTTTAGATGCCACATAATACTACAATAAACGGAAAACTCTAACTTTAAGTGACAATTAGGGTACTTCCCTAACTTATTTGAAGATGAAGTAAAAAGAGAAAAGATAGGAAATTGAATCACCTTTCATAATATATAGCATTTATGCAGAGAAAATGCGTGTAAATGATTATAAAATTAGTTTATGTGAAAGCGGCTTTTCAATTTTTTAGCACATCTTAACATATATGTTTGTGCGGGTGCAGCAATATATGAGGTAAATGATGACAATTTGGGATAAAATTTTGTAGACATATAAATGACATATGGGCCTAGTGCAACACTATTTATTCAGAATTTTTCATGAATTAATTTTTTTATTATTAATTATTGAAGTCAAAAAATATTGAAATTAAAACCTTATGTGCGGGTGCAACACTTTAGGGGCAAAAATTAAAGAAATCCTTGATTTCTAAATATAGGATCATAGAGCTTGGTCTCGTCTATTGCACCATATAGTTTTTTTGGGAAATGGTGATGGAAATCAAAAGTTATATAACAAACACTCAATGTATGTATTTTCGAAAACTCACGTGTGTCATTTAGAAAAATAATTATAAATAAATAAAACATATTTTTGAAGGAAAAAATTACATATTCAGAATCATAAGATCGTACTCTACAATATCCTAGATTTTCATAAAAAAAATATTGTGTATGTCATATCAAAACATGCCATCTAAACTGAGCATATTGATAGAGATCTAAAAGGCAAGTAATAGCCCTGGTTTATTTGCCCTAGCCAATAGGTTCGGTATTCCGAAGCTATTTCTGAACCTAATGCCAAACCTTATTCCTGCCAATTATTTTAATTTTAAAATAACACATATGCGTTATAGCTTATTCATATCGCATATGCGATATAACACATATGCGAAATGATAAAGCTATAACACATATGTGTTTTGTCTTAACTAATTTGGCTTTGTCTTAATGCATCATTGTTCATCACCCTCATCCTCATCATCATCACCACCCTCATCCTCATCCTCATCATAATCACCCTCATCCTCATCATCATCATCATAGTCATCCTCCTCCTCCTCTTCATTAGCATCATCATTGTTCATCATCATCATCATCATCATCACCCTCATCGTCATCATCGTCATCATCATCACCATCCTCTTCATCATCATCATGGTCATCATCATCATCATCATCATCATCCTCATCCTCATCCAAATCTTCATCCTCATCATCCTCATCCTCACCCTAATCCTCATCATCATCATCATGGTCATCATCATCCTCATCCTCATCCTCATCATCATAGTCATCATCCTCCTCATCATCACCATCATTGTTCATCACCATCTTCATCGTCACCCTCATCTTCATCATCATCATTATTGTTCATTATCATCGTCATCATCGTCATAATCATGATCATCATCATCGTCCTCATCGTCATCATCATCATCATCACCACCATCCTCATCATGACCATCATGGTCATGATCATGATCATCCTCATTCCCATCCTCCTCCTCATCATCATCATCATTGTTCATCATCATCACTCTCATCCTCCTCCTCCTCCTCATCATCACCCTCATCATCCTCCTCCTCCTCCTCCTCATCATCCTCATCCTCATCAACATCATCATCATCATGACTGTAACATCCCCCTCCCACCTTGAAGACCTAAGAGCGATTACGACTCATAAAAATAGAAAATGAATCATAAATGCGTCCATGGGGAATAGAAGAACTCTCACCTCAATGAGGTTACTCCCACCGCATGTTAATCAAGGGCACTCAAGATATTCTAACATTATTATAAATGAAGAACATCATATGTATGACGGAGGTATACATATATGTATTTATGGGACATCACATGGTAAAACAAATCACATACATATATAATATTATATGTAGAACCCTACATATATAATAATGAATAATATTATATATATATGAGTTGAACATTTAAGTTACAAATAATTTTGGAAAAGGTACATGGTGAAACAAACCTCATATATATAATAGTGGACACACACACACACACACATATATATATATACAATAACAGAGAATAATATGGATTGGAGGCATATATATAATTGTGAATATATATTGCAGATTGAATACATAATGTCACAAAATTACATGGTAATGCAAAACTCCTACATACTTACATTATATGAAGAGCATACATATAATAGTGGATCTATATATATGTATATATATATTAACAGAGAATAATATATATAGATTCGAGGGATATATATATATAATTGTGATATGAATTGTGGAACACATAATGTCACAACATTACATGGTAATGTAAACCTCCTACGTACATACATTATATGTAGAGCGTACATATAATAGTGGATCCCTATATATATATAAATATAATAATGAAGAATAATATATATATATATAGATTGGAGGAACATAAATATTTCTGATATTTATTGTAAACACGTAGTGTTACAATGTCACATGGTAAATGCAAAACCTCTTACATACATAGATTATATGTAGGCCTATATGTGAGACTAATCCCTCTCACATATAGATATCAGTAGAGATTATAGAAAAGAGAACTCTCTCTCTCTCTCTCTCTCTCTCTCTCTCTCTATATATATATATATATATATATATATACTTTAGATTATGAAGAACATAAAGGAAAAATGATAGCAAAAGAATTATGGTGTATAATTATATATTGGTGGAGAGAATCAACACCAATTGATTTCATGTTAGGTTATAGCAAGTTAACTGTAGAGGCGTTATTGAAACGCCTGGACTTGCGTCGAAAATTGAGGAGGCATTATTGCTCATTTTTATCTAATAAACGTTGAGCGTGAATTCCTTATTTTATGGTCACCAATTTTGGAGGCATTAATTATTTACCTTGACTGAACGCCCATTGTGGGAGCGTTACTGGAATCCATAAGCTCAAATCATGGAAGCACAAGGGTGAGGGAAGAGAATAAATCCTCGCTGTGAGGGGAAAAGCTGGGGGGGACCAGGGAAAGAAAGAAAAAAAAACTTGGCATCCTCCTGGAAGGGTCTCTACGCCCTAAAGGGAGCTCGACATTCTTCAAGAAAAAATCTCCACGCCGTAAGGGAATAGCTCTGCTGGCATTGGGAGAAAATCTCTACATTTTGCTGTAGGGGGGATCGCTTCCTATCAAGAATGAAGGTCTCCATTTGTTTTGTTGGAATACAATCCAGCATTGCTTAAAAGAATTTTTCGCGCCCTTTTCTAGAAGGATGGTCTCTGCGTTCCTTGAGAAATTCCTTTTGGAGAAAGGAGGGGTTCAGATGAAGGATTGCTGGAGGTTATGGAATCGAGAGCTAGGTTTTCCTTTAAAGAAATCGCAGGAGGACAGGGAACATGGTATTGGTTCCCATTGAGGATCGTTGAAGTGTAAGCGGTGAGTGTAGATTTTCTCCTTATTTTCCTTTTGATCTATGCTCTTAGTAATTAACGTATGAGTTCTTGACATGGAATATTATTTGATGTGGACAACAATCCCATCCTTTAGATAAATCTGGAAGACATTGTTATTCAACTCCAATCGTGGTTTTTAAATACACTCCTAGTAATTAACGCTGGAGTATGTGGTGAATCTGGGATATAATTCTAAGTGAATAACATTCGATTTTTTTTTGATGTTTTGATAAGATATCAGACACTAGGTTGTATTTCACCATCATTCTTATTCTTTCGATATCAGTGAGTTAGGATCTGCTCTCACCTAGGTTTCCTTGCCTTCTGTGGAATTAACCAATCATCAAGGTCATAGTTATGGTTCAGTGCAATTTCTGAGCGTTGCAGATGATTTACAAAAATCCATGGATTGGGCGACTACGCTAAATCCTGAAATCGTTCTCCTTATGCCTATAATTTTATTTTAGGAGTCTCTTTCACACCCTCCATGGTTGCCAGTTTAACCAGGTATGAATCTGGAATGTTCTAGGTTTTGCTTATCGACTTGTCTTGTTCAGAGGGCTTCCTTGAAGCATAAATTTGGTTATAATGGATGATGTCTATGACCCCAGTGAACATGCCCGGTATGGCTTGTCACAAATTGTATATCAGATATATGAGAGCATCCGTTTCGATAGGTAGTTGATAGGATTGGACTACTAGGAATTTTGAGAAAACGTTGGGATAAATGCTTCTAGAA
>LPNX010916035.1:54765-100294 GCA_001517045.1 Pseudotsuga menziesii | reverse complement strand
TATATATATATGAGTTGAACATTTAAGTTACAAATAATTTTGGAAAAGTTACATGGTGAAACAAACCTCATATATATAATAGTGGACACACACACACACACACATATATATACAATAATGAATAATAATATGGATTGGAGGCATATATATAATTGTGAATATATATTGCAGATTGAATACATAATGTCACAGCATTACATGGTAATGAAAAACTCCTACATACTTACATTATATGAGGAGCATACATATAATAGTGGATCTATATATATCTATATATATATTAACGGAGAATAATATATATAGATTTGAGGGATATATATATAATTGTCATATATATTGTGGAACACATAATGTCACAGCATTACATGGTAATGTAAACCTCCTACGTACATACATTATATGTAGAGCATACATATAATAGTGGATCCCTATATATATAATAATGAAGAATAATATATATATAGATTGGAGGCACATAAATATTTCTGATATTTATTGTAAACATGTAGTGTTACAATGTCACATGGTAAATGCAAAACCTCTTACGTACATAGATTATATGTAGAATATACATATAATAATGTAGCCCTATATGTGAGACTAATGCCTCTCACATATAGATATCCGTAGAGATTATAGAAAAGAGAATTCTATATATATATATATATATATATATACTTTAGATTATGAAGAACATAAAGGAAATATGATAGCAAAAGAATTATGGTGTATAATTATATATTGGTGGAGAGGATCAACACCAATTGATTTAATGTCAGGTTATAGCAAGTTAACTATAGAGGCGTTATTGAAACGCCTGGACTTGTGTCGAAAATTGAGGACGTGTTATTGCCGATTTTTAGCTAATAAACGTTGAGTGTGAATTCCTTATTTTATGGTCACCAATTTTGGAGGCATTAATTATTTACCTTGACTGAATTCCCATTGTGGAAGCATTACTGGAATCCATAAGCTCAAATCATGAAAGTGCAAGGGCGAGGGAGGAGAATAAATCCTCGTTGTGAGAGGAAAAGCTGGGTGAGACTGGGGAAAGAAAGAAAAAAAAAACTTGGCATCCTCCTGGAAGGGTCTCTGTGCCCTAAAGGGAGCTCGACATTCTTCAAGAAAAAGACTCCACTCCATAAGGGAATAGCTCTACTGGAATTGGGAGAAACTCGCTGCATTTTGCTGTAGATGGGATTGCTGCCTATTAAGAATGAAGGTCTCCATTTGTTCTGTTGGAATACAATTCGGCATTGTTGAAAAGGAGTTTTCACACCCTTTTCTGGAAGGATGGTCTCTGCATTCCTTGAGAAATTCCTTTTGGAGAAAGGAGGGGTTCAGATGAAGGATCTTTGGAGGTTATGGAATCGAGAGCTAGGTTTTCCTTTAAAGAAATCGTAGGAGGCCAGGGAACATGGTATTGGTTCCCACTGAGGATCGTTGAAGTGTAAGCAATGAGTGCATATTTTCTCCTTAGTTTCCTTTTGATCTACGCTCTTAGTAATTAACGTGTGATTTCTTGACATGGAATATTGTTTGTTGTGGACAACAATCACATCCTTTAGATAAATCTGGAAGACATTGTTATTCAACTCCGATCCTGGTTTTTAAATACACTCCTAGTAATTAACACTGGAGTATGTGGTGAATCCGGGATATAATTCTAAGTGAATAACATTCGAGTTTTTTTTGATGTTTTGATAAGATATCAGACACCCGGTTATATTTCACCATCAGTCTTATTATTTCGATATCAGTGAGTTAGGATCTGCTCTCGCCTAGGTTTCCTCACCTTCTGTGGAACTAACCGATCATCAAGGTCATAGTTATGGTTCAGTGCAATTTCTGAGCGTTGGAGATGATTTACAAAAATCCATGGATTGGGTGACTGCGCTAAATCCTGAAATCGTTCTCCTTATGCCTATAATTTTATTTTAGGAGTCTCTTTCACACCCTCCATGGTTTCCCGTTTGACCAGGTATGAATCTGGAATGTTCTAGGTTTTGCTTATCAACTTGTCTTGTTCAGAGGGCTTCCTTGAAGCATAAATTTGGTTATAATGGATGATGTCTACGACCCTAGTGAATAGGCCCGGTATGGCTTGTCACAAAGTGTATATCTGATATATGAGAGCATCTGTTTCGATAGGTAGTTGATAGGATTGGACTACTTGGAATTTTGAGAAAACGTTGGGATAAATTCTTCTAGAACTTAGCATTGGTGTAGGCTACTGGTGGCTACAATAGTATAATGACTATAAATCTCTACAAGTGACCTAACACGATTTGGATGGACAATGGGACTGTAAGGATAATCTTATTAACTGTTTAAACATGGAAAATATGCATAAAGGTTTACAATGTATAACAAGAGAATGAAAATACTCGCTAGGATAAAGATATTGCAGAGTGTTAATTTTAAATTCTTATTTATGTCTCTGGAGTTTATTGAGGATGAGCACTATATACAGCTATATATATATATATGAAACTTGTGAAATGTTTGCAATATGTATGATGATTTGATTCTGGACTAGCCCACTACATTTTTAGGTTTTATATCCCACGGTAAGGTTACCAAATGTTTAAATACCCTTGGGCACTTGGTAGGGGAAAACATCATTTGGAGAATATACTGTCTTGTGAATGCCCATTTTGAACAACACATTTTAGCAAGATCTTGTTCTGTAAGTTAATTCCTTTTAATGTTTCATGAGAACCATATTCTGTTAAAGGTTCCAAGAAAAATTGGAAATAAGTAGATGTAGGCGGTATTCATGTATTTGGGATAAATGTTACAACCTGTTACTCATGCTCTGGTTTGACCTCGGTATATTGGAAAAAGATGCAGTATCAGAATGCACTTTTGTAACCTTGGTTGAAGAATTTAATAGAAATCTGAACGGTTGGTGTATGTAACCCCAAGGTTTGGGTGAACCACATACATTCTTTTTTGTCTCTTTTTCATGCACCTGAATGTTTTACTCTCTCCATTTTATTTTTGTATAAATGATACTACTGCAAATGGATTGAAGTATATATATAACACTTTTGAAAATGATTATTACCAGAAACATGAAGTCTGTTTTTATTGCATTAATTATTTCTTGTATTATGTACTTCATTATCTGTATGAAATGATCCGGTATTGTATTCCTTGAAATAACGTACACAAAAGGGCTCCTACACTTTTTTTGCAATTTTGTCTAAATATGTGGCACCAGAATCTTTCAAGTTAGCTTATTAAAAGGAGACCAACAATGCTTGAATTTAACAAGGAGAGTGCTTGTAGGCTGTTACACAATAATGGCTACCCCCAGTTTATGTTACAATAGTTTTGATCCTTCTTTTCCGGTTGAAGTTTTAATAACTAAGAGTCGAGTTAAGGGGGAGATAGGAACTCAGATAAAATCCTTCATTAACTTGCATAAGACATAAGGGTGTATCATAATGTCATCTATTAAGTGGCTTTCTTTTAGTATTTTAGCATGTAGAAAAACTAAATTAGAAATAAAATATGGCAATTTGAGAAGTGGGCAGATCCCTACTAATAGGGATTATACTGATTGGTTGATAAATACTAAATATTTCTGTCTTATGACTGATACTTCACTAAGGCTATTTATTACAAGTATTAGACTAAGATCCTTCATGGGTTTATCTGGCATAAGAATTTCTTTTTTCTAGGTAAGACATCTTCTATTGCTTCTAGATCCTGATTATGATGCATAGATTGAAGTATCTTGGTCTGATCATCTTTGGCTGATGCACCCAATTCCTTTTGACATGTAGGGTATTTGTACTTATAAGGAGAACACGTTATAAGGATCGTGTTTTCGCTTCATGACAATTCTAATTATGTCTCTGTGTGATGTCTCTGAATCTTTTTGGAATTTTCTATACATGTGATCCTGTGGTGCAGACGGAAGGTAATACTGTAAAAGATAATAAAATTGTCACTGTTAACTTGCTATTCTGTAGTTTGCAGAGCAAGTCATTTTCCAAGGCATTATGGAGATGACATGTTGTGAATTATTCTTAAATTATTATTTTCCATGCATATGGCTTTGACACATTGGATATAAAATCTCTTGTAAAGTTTACTACTAGAAGGTTGGACCCCTTTATAGCAATAAAGAAACAAAAACTTTACCCCCTTTTCTGCACATATTGGCATCAAGGGCTAAGAGGGACATTACAATGACCCTCATCCTCATCAGCTTCATCATGGTCATCGTCATCATCATCATCATCATCATCCTCACCCTCATCATCATCATCATAGTCATCATCCTCCTCATCATCACCATAAGTTTTCATCATCATCACTCTCATCCTCATCCTCATCATCATCACCCTCATCGTCATCATCCTTATCACCCTCAACCTCATTAGATTCATCATCACCCTCATCCTCATCATCATCGTCATCCTCATCCTCATCATCATCATGATTATCACCCTTATCCTCATCAACATCATCATGGTCATCATCATCATCATCATCATCATCATCCTCATCATCCTCATCCTCCTCCTCCTCCTCATCCTCACCCTCATCCTCATTAGCATCATCATCGTCATCATTATCATCATCATCACCCTCATCCTAATCAACATCATCATGGTCATCATCGTCATCATCATCATCACCCTCATCCTCATCATCATCATCATCATCATCATCCTCATACTCATCATCATCATCATCATCATCACCCTCATCCTCATCAACTTTATCATGGTCATCATCATCATCATCATCACCATCATCATCCTCATCCTCATCCTCATCATCCTCATCGTCAACCTCATCATCATCATCACCCTCATCCTCCTCCTCATCATCACCCTCATCCTCATCATCATCATCATGGTAATCATCATCATCACGGTCATCATCATCATCATCATCATCATCATCATCATCACACTCATCCTCATCCTCATCCTCATCATCCTCATCATCATCATCATCCTCATCCTCATCAGCTTCATCATGGTCATCATCATCATCATCATCATCATCACCGTCATCATCCTCATATTCATCCTCATCAACATCATCGTCAACCTCATCATCGTCATCACCTTCATCCTCCTCCTCAACATCATCACCCTCATCCTCATCATCATCATCATCATCATCATCATTATCATCATCATCACTGTGATCTTGATCAGCTTCATCATGGTCATCATCATCATCAACATCATCATCATGATCCTGATCCTCATCCTCATCCTCATCCTCATCATCATCATCTTCATTGACACCCTCATCCTCATCATCATCAGCATCCTCCTCATCATCATCATAATCCTCATCCTCATCATCATCATCATCATCATCACCCTCATCCTCATCATCATCATCATCATCATCATCATCATCATCACCATCATCACCCTCATCCTCCTCATCATCATCATCATTGTTCACCATCATCTTCATCGTCACCATCATCCTCATTATCATCACCATCCTCATCCTCATTATCATCATCATCATCCCTCATCCTCATCATCACCATCACCCTCATCCTCATCATCATCATCATCATGGTCATCATCATCATCGCCATCATCATCCTCATCCTCATCCTCATCATCATTGTTCATCACCCTCATACTCACCATCATCATCACCTTCATCGACACCCTCATCCTCACCATCATCATCACCTTCATCGACACCCTCATCCTCATCATCATCACCATCGTCATCAACACCATCATCATCATCATCATCGTCATCATCATAATCCTCATCCTCATCATCATCATCATCATCATCACCCCCATCATCATCATCATCATCATCATCATCACCCTCATCCTCATCATCCTCATCCTCATCATCATCCTCATCCTCATCCTCATCCTCATCCTCATCATCATTGTTCATCACCCTCATCCTCACCATCATCATCATCTTCATCGACACCCTCATCCTCAACATCATCAGCATCCTCCTCCTCCTCCTCCTCATCATCATAATCCTCATCCTCCTCCTCCTGATCATCATCACCCTCATCCTCATCATCATCATCATGGTCATCATCATCATCATGATCATGATCATCATCACCCTCATCCTCATCATCATCATCATAGTCATCATCCTCCTCATCATCACCATCATTGTTCACCATCATCTTCATTGTCACCATCATCCTCATCATCACCATCACCCTGACCATGGTCATCATCATCGTCGTCATCATCATCATCATCCTCATCCTCATCCTCCTCCTCATCATCCTCATCCTCATCCTCATCCTCATCATCATCGACACCCTCACCTGGATCCTCATCGACACCCTCACCCTCATCCTCATCATCATCATGCTCATCGACACCCTCAATGTTGATCACCCTCATCCTCATCATATAGATAAATGTAAATTGCATATATTCATTGAGCACTAAATCACATATGCGATATATCTCATATGCACTAAATCGCATATGCGATATATTGCATATGCATTATGGAGAACATGTAAAAACCTGCCCGTTCATTAAAAAGTTGGAATTCAATATCGCATATGCGATATATCGGAGGTGCGTTATATCACATATGCGATATGTGTTTTATAGAAAATGTTGGGTGGTGTCGTGTTGGCCAGCTTTATTGTATCAAAAGACATAATTCGTCTGAACCCGCGCACAGAGAACTGTTCGACATGCAATTTTTTATCATTACTTACATAATTCCATAGTTTTGTACAGGTTTGGGTGGATTTCAGCAGGGAATGTATGTAATAGAGGACGAAAGTCAGCAAGGAAGGTGCTTACACCAGAAGAAGCAGAAAAAAAAAGGGAAGATTCAAGAAATCATCGGCATTCATTACATGAGCAAATAGTTCCCATTCCCCCTCAACAGATACCTGAAGTAGAGGCTAAGGAAGATAACGCACCATTAAAGGAAGTTGATATTATTGATCCATTAGTAAATGGACAATCTTGTGAAGAGTTCAATAATGATGTTACTCTCGAAGCAAATGTGACTTGGCAACAACCATGTTCGGTGGTTCAATCTCCTAATCGAAGTTTTGAGCCGGTAGTGGATGTAAACGTGAATCCAGTATTTCAAATGGCAAGAAATTTTGCATCAAAATGAAAGAGAACTCCTAAATGAATACAAGTGGATGAGAGCGGATTGACTTCCATGGAAGGTAAGGTGGCTAAACACACTATCCTTCGGCATTCTTCTCAAATAATGAGACAATATTTTGATAACAAATCTGAAGCTGGTTAATTCCAATTGTTTTTAGCTTTGCTTAAATATAGAAATATGGAAATTGTTAGAATAAATTTAGGCATAACAACAGTGAAGAATATCAAATCAAGTAATCACATTGTTAAATCTCTTGCTGTTGCATTCACATCGATTGGTAAAAAAACTCATTCACAAGACTATAATGTGGCTCGTCGTGTATTGGCTGAATCAATTGTATGTAGATCCACAAGACAACACCATTTACTTAAATGCACATCACAAATTGTTCCTTTACATCCAAATACACTTAAAAAATATTTAGTAAGAAGAGACAACCTTAATGTATAGGGAAAAATGGAAACATTATGGGCATTTAGCGGTAGGTTTCCCTGCAAAGACATGAAGTTAGTCGTAGCAGTGAAGGGCCTAGTGCAAACGTTTTGGCATGATAACAGTAGGTCTTCTTCAAACACGAAGGATGTGTTAAAACATTGTAGGGGTTCTAGAAACACTGAACCTCATGTTAAACATTATCTTGACATGACACAAACTCAACTGTTCGAGATGTTTAAAGTTTCCCACGTAGAGCTAAGGCTCGAGCAAAGATCTTTTGAAAAATGAAAGCCTTGGTATGTTAGAATCAATACCATCTGAAACACTTGTTGTTGTAGATACCACATAGAGTTTGACCTATATTACCATACATTTGCACATTTACATCATTTTTTGCATCCTAACCATGTGCAGGAATGCTCAAGTACAGTACCGCCAACGTCATCTAGAGATTTCATCCATAGCATAATGTGTCCGAGGCAAGATGGGCAGACACATTACTTAAAACAATGTGTAGACGGTTCTTGCAACAATTGTGGTGGGCTATCATTATGGTCTGATTGCATCCATGAAAGTGAAGTTCAAGCATTCAGAAATGCAATTGTCGAGAAGCAAAACTATAAGTATGAGACATATCAGCCAAATGATGCGAAAGAAAACATGAAGATTAAATTGGTGACTTCACAAGTAAATTCTTGAATATTGACAAATTAATATTCATGTACACATTTTTTATGTGGTTTATTGACATATTAATATTCATGTACCAGGTGCGAGTATGTGATTTTATTCCAGAGTTTTGTGGAAAGATCCAACAGTACATTCAACATGTCGATATGGCATGGTGGCAAGATGAGAAATTCAAAATATGTTGGGACACCTTCCCTCTCAGAACAATACTATCAATGGTTGACTTTGTGGAAAATTACACCCTACAACCTCAAAATGAAATTCAAATTCAATACTATCACTCAGAGCAGGTGAGCATAATGGTGCATATCACGTATCGACATGGGCAAGATAGCAATGAAGAGAAACGTGTGATACAAAAAGAAAGTCACTTCTACATAAGTGACGACCGGACCCATGACATCCATTACGTGCAACATTTCTTTAAATTATTCTATGATCACGTGATAGCTATGGATATACCATTTTATCATCATTTCATTTGGTCAAATGGTTGTGCTAGACAGTTCAAGAATGCACCTGTATTTGAATGGTTGTCTTTGTTGCACATAAAATACAAGGTGCCACATGTATGGAACTACTTTGAAACTGGTCATGGAAAAGGAGAGCACGATGGTGCTGGTGCATGCATTAAAACTGTCCTTCGAACAGAAGAGATGAATTTTACAGGTGCTCGCCTTTGATACGCTGCATCTATAGTCCAATGGTGCACATCTGTCATGGGAGAACAAGAAAAAAGGAAACACTTAGTGCAAAGAATATTCTGGGAGGTGACAAATGTGTACCAATCACAAACACCTCGGGTGAACACAGTGCATGGAACTCGATAGTTTCATTCAATTAGAAGCTTAGACAACTTGGCCCTACAAATTTGGACAAGATTGAAGGCTTTCTTTTGTATTTCCTGTAGCATCAGTGAATGGGGTGATTGTGAACATGAAGATACCATTGATACATGGGATCGAGTGACACTTGGCACCAATTTAAACGGGGTTAATGAAATAGACCATTTGGAAGATGATTAGACACATATTTCTATAGACTATGATCACATATCGAATCTCATACAAGTAGGTACATGAGTAGTACCTAAATAAGAAAATGGATTTATGTATTGTTTACTCGACCTATGTAGAATTTAATTTATGTAGAAATTAGAAATGATAAGACCTTATTTACAAAATTTGTTGTTAACTTGACCTATTTCCTTTCACAGGTCAGATATATGCAGTGGTTGCCCAAAAAAATAATGAATGGGGTTCTAACTATTGGTTTGCACGTTGCTTAGAGGGGAAACAAACCCTTCTAGAACCTGTTATAGATGATGAAAATATTGAATTCCCAACTGGCTTGATGGTTATAAAAGGGGAGTACTTAACACTTGCAGCACAACAGAAAAGGAAGGGTGGGTATGTATATCAGGATTATAGACCAGGAGCTATTATATACCACTTAACCAACCTAGTAGTTGGTATAAACATCAAGTCGCGCACACTTGCTCACAAAAATAGGTCACATGTACGATACTTTCTACCTCATATAGAGCATGAAAGATTGATGGACACCATCGGCACCAGAGATGATCCATATGGCCTACTTGTATGAGTGCATTGTCAGGTGCGTTATTTAACCTTTAAAGTGAATTCTGAAGCACAATTTCCATTATTTAGCCTTACTTTATTCCCAATGTAATAAACCTGTGATTAACAGATACCATTCATAGACACAATATTATTCAAAGGATACTGGACACTATAAGCACGATCGACAACCTCAGGTGAGTTATCTATAAATCATGTTTGCACATTTTCATTGGGTTGTCTTTTCTTTCTTATGATGTTACTAATGTCTAGCCTTTCGTGTGCCTAGTATACAAACACCATCTACGGCACATTGGAGGTGCCAAGAATGGTGTCTTTAGAAACCACCAAATAGAGTTCGGAAAATAACAAGCTCTCGAGTTGTTGAAATTTACATTTCCTGATGTTTTTAGTTTAATATACATTTAATTACATTGCCATGTACAAATCAAAATCCAGCCAGCCTTTCATACTTGCATGCACCAACTAGGCTTTCATGAACACCAATTTGCATGCTCCAACTAGGGTTGACAAGGTATGAGATGGAACTAGGGTTTGGTGAGAAATTTGCAAGTTAAGAGAGGGAACTAGAAACAGATGATCACCAATACTTGCATGCACCAACTCTACTTTCATGAACACCAATTTGCATGCTCCAACTAGGGTTACCAAGGTATGGGATGGAACTAGGGTTTAGTGAGCAATCATACAAGTTAGGAGAGGGAACTAGAAACACGTGATCACTAATACTTGCATGCACCAACTAGGCTTTCATGAACACCAATTTGCATGCTCCAACTAGGGTTGATGAGGTATGTGATGGAACTAGGGTTTGGGGAGCAATTTTCAAGTTAAGAGAGGGAACTAGAAACACATGATCATAAATCCTTGCATGCACCAACTAGGCTTTCATGAACACCATTTTGCATGCTCCAACTAGGCTTCACAAGGTATGATATGGAACTAGGGTTTAGTGAGAAATTTGCAACTTTAGAGAGGGAACTAAAAACACATGTTCACCAATACTTGCATGCACTAACTAGGCTTTCATGAACACCAATTTTCATGCTTCAATTAGGGTTACCAAGGTATGAGATGGAACTAGGGTTTAGTGAGAAATCATGCAAGTTAGGAGAGGGAATTAGAAACACATGATCACCAATACTTGCATGCACCAAATAGGCTTTCATGAACACCAATTTGCATGCTCCAACTAGGGTTGACAAGGTATGAGATGGAACTAGGGTTTGGTAAGCAATTTGCAAATTAAGAGAGGGAACTAGAAACACATGATCACCAATACTTGCATGCACCTACAAGGTTTTCATGAACAACAATTTGCATGCTTCAACTAGGGTTTACAAGGTATGATATGGAACTCGTTTTTGGTGAGAAATTTGCATGTTAAAAGAGGGAACTAGAAAAACATGATCAGAAATACTTGCATGCACCAACTAGGCTTTCATGAACACCAATTTTCATGCTCCAACTAGGGTTGACAAGGTATGAGATGGAAATAGGGTTTGGTGAGAAATTTGCAATTTAAGAGAGGGAACTGGAAACACATGATCACAAATACTTACATGCACCAACTAGGCTTTCATAAACACCAATTTGCATGCTGCAACTAGGGTTACCAAGGTATGAGATGGAACTAGGGTTTAGTGAGCAATTTGCAAGTTAAGAGAGGGAACTAGAAACACGTGATCACCAATACTTGCATGCACCAACTAGGATTTCATGAACACAAATTTGCATGCTCCAACTAGGTTTGACAAGGTATGAGATGGAGCTAGTGTTTTGTGAGCAATTTACAAGTTAAGAGAGGGAAATATGAACACATGATCACCAATATTTCCATGCACCAACTAGGATTTCATGAACACAAATTCACATGCTCCAACTAGGGTTACAAAGATATGAGATGGAACTAGGGTTTACGGAGCAATCATGCAAGTTAGGAGAGGGAACTAGAAAAACATGATCACCAATAATTGCATGCACCAACTAGGCTTCCATGAACACCAATTTGCATGCTCCAACTAGGGTTGACAAGGTATGAGATGGAACTAGGGTTTGGTGAGCAATTTGCAAGTTAAGAGAGGGAACTAGAAAGACATGATCACAAATACTTGCATGCACCAACTAGGCTTTCATGAACACCAATTTGCATGCTCCAATGAGGGTTTAGAAGGTATGAGATGGAACTAGGGTTTAGTGAGCAATTTTCAAGTTAAGAGAGGGAACTAGAAACACATGATCACCAATACTTGCATGCACTAACTAGGCTTTCATGAACACCAATTTGCATGCTCCAACTAGGGTTACAGAGGTATGAGATGGAACTAGGGTTTGGTGAGAAATTCGCAAGTTAAGAGAGGGAACTAGAAACACATGATTGCAAATACTTGCATGCACCAACTAGGATTTCATGAACACCAATTTGCATGCTCCAACTAGGGTTACCAAGGTATGAGATGGAACTAGGGTTTGGTGAGAAATTTGCAAGTTAACAGAGGGAACTAGAAACACATGATCACCAATACTTTCATGCAACAACTAGGCTTTCATGAACACCAATTTACATGCTCCAACTAGGGTTGACAAGGTATGAGATGGGACTAGGGTTTGGTGAGTAATTTGAAAGTTAAGAGAGTGAACTAGGAACACATGATCACCAATACTTGCATGCGCCAACTAGGCTTTCATGAACACCAGTTTGCATGCTCCAACTAGGGTTACCAAGGTATGAAATGGAACTAGGGCTTAGTGAGCAATCATGCAAGTTAGGAGAGGGAACTAGAAACACATGATCACCAATACTTGCATCCACCAACTAGGCTTTCATGAACACCAGTTTGCATGCTCCAACTAGGGTTGACAAGGAATGAGATGGAAGTAGGGTTTGGTGAGCAATTTGCAAGTTAAGAGAGAGAAATAGAAACACATGATCACAAATACTTGCATGTACCAACTAGGCTTTCATGACCACCAATTTGCATGCTCCAACTAGGGTTGACAAGGTATGAGATGGAACTAGGGTTTAGTGAAAAATTTACAAGTTAAGAGAGGGAACTAGAAACACATGATCACCAATACTTGCATGCACTAACTAGGCTTCCATGAACACCAATTTTCATGCTCCAACAAGGCTTACCAAGGTATGAGATGGAACTAGGTTTTAGTGATCAATCATGCAAGTTAGGAGAGGGAACTAAAAACACATGATCACCAATACTTGCATGCACCAACTAGGCTTTCATGAACACCAATTTGCATGCTCCAACTAGGGTTGACAAGGTATGATATGGAACTAGGGTTTGGTGAGCAATTTGTAAGTTAAGAAAGGGAACTAGAAACACATGATCACCAATACCTGCATGCACTAACTAGGATTTCATGAAGAACAATTTGCATGCTTCAACTAGGGTTCACAAGGTATGAGATGGAACTACGGTTTGGTGAGAAGTTTGCAAGTTAAGAGAGGGAACTAGAAACACATGATCACAAATACTTGCATGCACCAACTACACTGTCATGAACAACAATTTGCATGCTCCAACTAGGGTTACGAAGGTATGAGATGGAACTAGGGTTTGGTGAGCAATTTGCAAGTTAAAAGAGGGAACTAGAAACACATGATCACAAATACTTGCATGCACCAACTAGGCTTTCATGAAAACCAATTTGCATCCTCCAAATAGGGTTAACAAGGTATGATATGGAACTAGGGTTTGGTGAGCATTTTCAAGTTAAGAGAGGGAACTAGAAACACATGATCACCAATAATTGCATGCACTAACTAGGCTTTCAGGAACACCAATTTGCATGCTCCAACTAGGGTTGACAAGGTATGAGATGGAACTAGGGGTTGGTGAGCAATTTGCAAGTTAAGAGAGGGAACTAGAAACACATGATCACCAATACTTGCATGCACCAATTTGCATGCTCCAACTAGGGTTACGAAGGTATGAGATGGAACTAGGGTTTACGAAGCAGTCATGCAAGTTAGGAGAGCAAACTAGAAACACAAGATCACCTATACTTGCATGCACCAACTAGGTTTTCATGAACACCAAATTGCATGCTTGAACTAGGATTGACAAGGTATGAGATGGAACTAGGGTTTGGTGAGCAATTTGAAAGTTAAGAGAGGGAACTAGAAATGCATAATCACAAATACTTGCATGCACCAACTAAGCTTTCATGAACACCAATTTGCATGCTCCAACTAGGGTTCATAAGGTATGATATGGAACTAGAGTTTAGTGATAAATTTGCAAGTTAAGAGAGGGAACTAGAAACACATGATCACCAATACTTGCATGCACTAACTAGGCTTTCATGAACACCAATTTGCATGCTCCAACTAGTGTTGACAAGGTATGAGATAGAACTAGGGTTTAGTGATCAATTTTCAAGTTAGGAGAGGGAACTAGAAACACATGATCACCAATATTTGCATGCACCAACTAGGCTTTCATGGACACCAATTTGCATGCTCCAACTAGGGTTGACAAGGCATGATATGGAACTAGGGTTTAGTGAGCAATTTGCAAGTTAGGAGAGGGAATTAGAAACACATGATCATCAATACTTGCATGCACCAACTAGGCTTTCATGAACACCAATTTGCATGCTCCAAATAGTGTTACCAAGGTATGATATGGAACTAGGGTTTAGTGAGGAATCATGCAATTTAGGAGAGGGAACTAGAAACACATGATGAGCAATACTTGCATGCACCAACTAGGATTTCATGAACACCAATTTGCATGAACCAACTAGGGTTGAGAAGGTATGAGATGGAACTAGGGTTTTGTGAGCAATTTGTAAGTTAGGAGAGGAAGCTAGAAACACATGGCCATGTACAAATCAGAAACCAACTAGGCTTTCATGAAGGCCACTTTGCATGCTATCACTAGGGTTGACAAATAATGAGATGGAACTATGGTTTACTTCAACCAATTTAGGGTTTGTAGTGTATGATGTATGTTAGTATGGTATGATGAACTAGTATCATAGGGTATTGTAGGGTATAATATGGTATATATTACACATGCATACATGACTTAGTGTTATGGCACATAATGTTAGTATGTTATGTTATGGTACATGTTATTGTATGTTAGTATGGTATGATGTTAGTGTCATAGGGTAATGTGGGGTATGTTATTGTGTGTTAGTATGGTATGATGTTAGTATCATAGGGTATTGTAGGTTATGATATGGTATATTACACATGCATGCATGACTTAGTGTTATGATGTTAGTGTATGGTATATTACAATGGTATGGTATGTTAGTATGGTATGATGTTAAAGTATGTTATGTTATTGTATGTTAGTACGGTATGATGTTAGTGTCATAGGGTATTGTAGGGTATGTTATTGCATGTTAGAATTGTATGATGTTAGTATCATAGGGTATTGTAGGGTATGATAATGTATATATTACACATCCATGCATGACATAGTTTTATGATTGTTAGTGTATGTAATTTACTTAGTGTATGGTATGGTTATGATGTTAAAAAGTTGATGAGTCGTAAATTCCTCCTTTAAGTATTGGAAATTCATTTAAGTTAGCACACATGTGAACCACACATATCATTATATCACATAGGTGAACAAAACATATCATGTTCCAAGATCAAGTCAACCATATATGTATAAATTTGAACCTTGCTTTATATTATATATGTATAGAAATAATGTTACAAAAATTGCCATGCCACATGGCCATAATACAAAATAGTGGATCAAAAAGTACATCTGTGTGTACATATGAACAAAAAGTTACATCTATGTATGCCCCCTATACATTTATTCTAGTTACACCCCCTTTTGCTTCCATTTCCAGAGTCTTCGGAGAAGTGTAGCTTTCTTTTTCGACTACTAACTGGTGATCCCCATCGCTAAACAAGAGGGATAGGTCACATGAGTGGAGACTGCAGAAAAACCAAATTTTGTAAGTTAATTTACCAACCTTTAAAAATTCTATGTACATTTGTTCAAATTCCAAAACCAAAATAACATTTCTACTTACTGTACGTGAGTAAGTAATCATGGGTCCTGGTGCCTCACTAACAACGACCCTGATTGGGTGCTCTTCTTGCACCACTTGCTCACTATCAGGCTGCATAATATATATATATGCCAATGTCAACAAATATACATGTACCTTGGGGGGAAGAGGTGGGTCACCAATTTGGGTCTCTTCAAGAACCAAATCATAGAAAGTGATACACAGACGTACAAAGAAAGCAATCTACATAAACATACCTATTGGCTTGTCAAAGGTGGGCCACCGGTTTGGTGCTCTTCACGCACCGGTGCCTCACTATGGGCCTGCATATAAAGTAACATATATGTCAATTTCATATAAAATAGTGAATCAGAGACATATATACTACCTATACTGAAAATGATGCTACCAAAGAAAGTGAAACATACATACCTGGCTGGGGGGAAGAGGTGGGTTGACAAAAACCTCACTTTGGTGCTCTTCAGGAACCACTATCACAATAGGTTCCTGCATAAAGTAACATATGTCAAAGAAATACAAGTAAAATGATTTTTCCAAAGAAATCAAAACATAATTAAAATCATATTTCAAATAATACCTGTGTCTGGGAATCTACCTTTGCATGAGAGGGAATAGGTTGCGATACAATATACTCATCCTGGTCACCCTGCATAAAACATGTTGTATCAAAAGTAGGATACATATTGAATTTACAATCTATACTATAAATCTGTAAATAAAGTTGACAAATTAACAAGTATAGTTCTTACCCATATTGGTGAAGAACCAAACCCATATGCAATATTGACAGCCGCATCAATGTTATCAACTTTGATCGGCAGACTATGCGAGTGTGGTGTGCCATGGGACCCCAGCTGTATATTTGTTCACATAATTTGTTAGATAATTAAATAGTAATAAATTGCGAAACAATTGAAATTTTTGATATGAAACAAAATATAATATGAAAATAATGAGTTTTACTTACAAAGCGAAGTAATCCATCGTCTCGGAAGTCTGAAGTAGGGCCATAGCATATGCCTCCACATGATGTGCAAGGGTGCAGAGTAACATGATGCTCTGATCGCTCTACATCTCCTGTGTGATCTGTAGATGGAACCACCTTAGAAGTGCCAACCCCTTGGTCTACATTGCCTTAGACATTAGTCCCATGCTGAAGTAATGTATCTGCCAAGTCAAATAATGCCTCCTGTGTATTCTCAATCACAGGACCTACAGGAGGACATAGCCGAGGGGGTTTTGGTGTGTGTGGAGGGCGTGGCACATGGTTAGGATCCGTCCTGGAACCTAACATATCTTGGGGCATCCCATGAACAACACCCTGGAAGCCTAAGAGATCGAAGTAGTTAAAATATTTCCCTAGGATGAAAACTGCATACAACTTCCTAAGGAAATAAAATGGGATGTCCCTATTCCCATGAGGGTCTTCATCGAAGACCATATACCAATGATCCATCCAATTGGCCTTTATATTTGGTTTAATGCACCATTCTATGGAAATGTGTGCTTGACTGGTGGGTGGAACCAATCCAGTGCTAGGGTCCCGGAATAATGAAAATAATTGGTCTTTTGTAATTTTAAGGGTTTTGTTGTCTTTATAACTCAATCCATCGGAGTAGTATTGCCTCCTAGATTCTCTGTACGAGCTAATGTTGTACAGAACTCCCTGGGATTCAGCCTTTGTGTTTGTTATTGTGTCCGATGCATAAGCTAAATACTCTCTCAAATGATCCCCCCCTCTAATAGATGATCTAAGGTGCCTCAATGACGCCAAACGCGCAATAATCTGTGAGTTTTGATCTTGTTCCCCCTCTGGGTTTGGGTTTGGGTTAGGTTGTGGGTTAGGTTGTTGTGGTTTATTAGAGGGTGGGTTTTCCACATTGCCTTGTTCATTTGTGTTGTCTGTTAAGATTTAAACAAAAAAATACAAGTTATTTTACTTTTAATCATTCTTTGATTTCATTCATTTTTTTAAAAAATTTGTTTAAAATAATTATAAAAACTATGAAATTATGGAAAAAATTAAAGAATTGAAGACTAAGTGAAAAGGATAACAGAATTTACCTGCTGTTGGAGCCAATCCACCTTGAACTCGACCTCGAACTCAACCTTGAAAAGCTAAAATGCAAATCTCTTATGCACTACTTCACCCTCGCGGTTTTTTGCTGTCCCGATCCTGTGCAAATGATATTTGAGGGGCCTTCGGCCTCTGTTTTAAATTTTTTTTTAACTTTTCAATATCGCATATGCGATATATTTCACTTGCGATATATATCGCATATGCAATATTGTAAATGTGAAATAATGACTTCAAAGGTAGGGGAAGTGTTGAAGAAAAAATATTAAGTTTTTCATGGTTAATAGTAGTTCCATAGGAAGCCGACAACAAGTCAAGAATTATCTTGATATTTTCAATTTCACAAATATAAGGAATTACAATTAGCATTGTTTCATCTACATATTATAGGTGAGAGGTGGGAGTTGGATCTTCATGGATCTTGAGGACTTAGAGTTTCTTTTTATTAATTGATACCAAATTCTTTTTTCTAATCCCTCATCCATTAGTCTGAAAAGGAGGGATGAGAGAAGGTCTCCTTGATTATTTCCTCTATAAGGAGAAAGGTACAAGAGGGAGATCCATTCACCATTATTGAAAAAAAGTTTCATGAGGTCAGGGACAAAATATAGTTTGTCTAATTCATAGAGAATCTAAAGGAAATAAGAATTTGTCTAATATATTGCTAGTATAATCTATCAAAATCCTTTTACATGTTGAGTTTAAGAAGAATACTTGGTTTTTTTTGTTGTCTCTAGGGATTGGATGAATTCATGTTTCATTATGATTCCATCTAATATATTCTAACCTTCTACATATCCCATTTGTTCAATTGAATTTAGCTGAGTCATGGGAGGGTTAAGTCTATTGGAAATAACTTTCTGATGATATTGTAAATGAAATTGCAAAGCAATATTGGTCATAAATTAGCAGGAGTGTTGGCATGATTCTCTTTGGGAAATAAATATAATAAATGTTGGATTAAAGGTGGATAGGACCCCTACTAATCTCTTAAGTTCTTATACCACTTCTTAAACTTCATTCTTGAGTATCTTCTAGCAGTGATGAAAAAAATATGTGCTGAACAAGTCATGGATATTTTCTTGTAGGAATTTCCATGACCTCTTTCTCCACCTCATCCATTGTTGTTTTCCTTATTATTTAGTCATTATGCTCATCACTAAAAAATGTGGTTATGTGCTAAGTAATCTAAATAATGTGTTGCATGTTCTCTCCTTCTAGATCGGTGATCAAGGTGGATTAGAAATTACTTAGCTAATGTTCATTGTATTTCCATTTAGTGAGGTTGTTTTCTTGAATTCATTGGAAGGAGGCTATTTTATCATGTTTATGATGTTGTATAATAGAGTTGTGAAAGAATCTATAGTTTTTGGCCCCTTTTTTAGCATCCTGACTCTATATATTTCTACCTCCACGAGGTGTCTTCTTTCCATTCTCTAATGCCTAATTGGGTCCTTAGATCCATTTATTCTTTCTTAATTTGTCCCAAATTTCCCTTCGTGATCATATATTGTTAAAGCCATTCCATTTTATCTTATAGCTCTCTTTTAGATACAAATATGTTCCCAAATATTTCCTGGTTATATATTTTCAGCCTATTTTGAGATTTTTTAGTCTTTGTTTAAAATAATACTTAAGACTTCCCTTGTTATGTATGCTTCTTACCACCATTTAAATATATTTATTTTGGTTCCTATATGATCAAGAAAAAAAATTCTCAAATAGAAATGGTCTATTTTTAGTCATCTATCCCAAGTCAATCTTGAAGTTAGCTAGACAATGATTAAAGCCTACACATGGTGAATAGAGGCTTCCATAGTCAAGCCATGGATCATTGATATTTCAAATATTAGGAACATTTCCAAACAAGAAGAAACCTAGTGATTTCCAGGTTGTTTGTTATTTCATGTGTGAACTCCATTAACTTTATCAATGTAGTTTACTAGTTTTAAAACTTGAACCATGTCTTTGAAAGGGGCACTATCATTCTCTAGCCACCTAATACGTCCTTTTTTTCTAGGTTAATGATCATGTTGAAGTTCACAGCCATAATATAAATTTGATTTCCTATTATTTTTCTTATAGTTTGAATGAACTGAAGAAAAATAAATTTATCTCCTATTAGTTTAGGTCCTTAAACATTCACTATAAAACTAGTGCCATTTATCCATATTACACGAAATTGTGTTGTGATTGCTCAAAGGAAATACAAAATATAATTTTAAATTCTACACCTTTTGGGTCTTAAAGGAATGAATTCCTTTGGATATTTCTTCCACATCCATTGTGATCATTTGACAGTCCTTCCAACAATAATTTTCTATCCTATATAGCGATATATTGCATATACGATATTGAACATTTACAAAACGCATAGCGATTTATCGCACTTGCGATATATCACATATGCGTTTTGTAAATGTTAAATATCGCTTATGTGATATATCACATATGCGATATTGAACCTTTACAAAATGCGTATGCGATATATCGCATACGCGATACATTTTCATGAACCTTAGCCTTGTGTTTGGGCTTGGGTTATTCTGAACGTACCATCAATAACACATATGCGTTCTTGATTTACACTTCGGAAGTGTGTTTCTGATTTCTTAAGTGGCACCAAAAGTGGAACCAACTTTGTGCGAGTGCCCTTATATCCTAAGTTATGAGATTATATATTCACACTATTACTAACCTCAAAGGCTTAAGCTGTCCCATGACTCTCTTATGATTCAAATCCTTTGTACTATCCATTAAGCCAAAGGACTTAACTACAACCTAATGCCATAATGTTATAAATAGGTTGAAGGGTAGATGTGTGCATACACTACGCATTTGATTTAAACCCAAATCTCATTCCATGCTGATATAAGTATCATTTCAAAAGTGTTGCATGACCATGGCCAAGGGAAACACCATAAATGTTAGTTGTACAATACACTTAAGAGGTTGTCCCCCTATCTTTTCGGTGAAAATTATCTAGTCTACGGCATCCCATTTAATGTTGTCATAGAGTTGTTGCGGGCCATTGGATCTCAAGTAGCTTGAGATCCAATGTCCCGCAGCAACGTTGTGGCAACATTAAATAGGTTGTCGCATGTTGGATATTGGATATTAAATAGGTTGTCACATGTTGGAACTTGGAGTAAAATTCTTGATTTGGAATCAAGAATGACTGATCCTTTAGTTGTAAAAGGTTATTTTTCATGTGTTGTGGTGAATGCTTTGATATATCAAACCGCTGATGTTGTAAAGTCTTGTTGTAAAAGGCCAAGGAATTGTGTGTCAAGTCAAATTCTCATGTGGACCTCCAATTATAGTAGGTACTCATGATTTGGATGTCTAGTTATAGAGGTAAATGCATTGCATGTTGAAGCATTAATGTTGTGTGATGTGTTACTAACCATGATCATCGATTGCTATTAATCCTCCTTTAGTGATTGGCTACATGTAGAGTGAATTACTTTAGCATATGACCATTTGGTCTTAGAGTAATATAATAGGATCACAACATCCAACAAATATTCCTGGTATAATCTCATATGCTAAATAAAATAAATTTAACACATATTGACCATGTAGTAAAGATAAGATTGTTAACTAAGTTACACCTATTGCATGATGACACTTAAGTTGATTGTTAACTAAGTGATCGTACATTCATTTAAGAGGCAAGCTCACTTAGAATACAAATGAGGATGATTTAATGTCAAACAAGAAATTCATAGTGCATTGATTACAGAGGATTGAATAAATCAAGGTGCAGATACATTATCCAAGAAGGAAATTCACTATAGTTTGCGTTGGAGGCCAATTCGTCATGTTGTTATTCGCTACACCTTGCATAAGAGTGATTATTTCTTATTATTAATGTGTTGGAATCATGGAAAAGCTCATCCGATTGATCTCTATTCTCTACTGCTCAGTGTTCTCTTATCTTGCACCTGGGGTGACAAAAACAATCTCCCATCATAAAAGACGTTCTATGTTATCTATCATAATTATACTCTGGAGATTTGTTGGGGTTTTTAATCCTCATAGTTTTGGGGGTTTTCCCTAAGGTACATCTTTTGTTATGGTTAAATGTTTTATTTGATTGAATGTTCTTTTGATTCAAGTATTCAGTATTCTCGCACTTAAAATTTTTAAAGATCAAAGCTCAACATATTTGCACACAAATCAACAATTTAGGCACGACCTATATTTAGAGAGCCAACCTAGGGGCTAGGGAAGGAATGAAAGTATTCATACTGGATAGAGTTTAATGAAAGGTCTATGTATGTATTGGGGCAGGCGAATCGATTCCTAGAGTTGAACCCTGCAGTAATGCTCTAACCAAATAAGTGTTAATTATGTAATCTTTTAATATTTTCCAAAGTATATGTATACCGAGTCTTATAAGCTGAGAACAGTACTGGATTTTATATATTTGTTTCTAGTTCTATAGTAATCGATTGGTATTTCAGTGGTTTGTATGTGTTGTTGGCACTAAAATAAATACTCCCATTCCTTTCTTCAAGTTTCATATTGATTTTTCAAGTTTCATATTGAATTTTTTCCTTTCTTATCATCTTAAAATGAATATAAACTTTTAAACACATAATTTCATGTTAAAATTTCGGTCATCGTCTTAAAATGAATATAAACTCTTAAAGATAAAATTTTATGGTAAAATTTGGTAAGTCAATTATTCCTTGAAACTAAATATTTCTTTGTACAATAATTGAATTATTTTTTATATGTTTCCCTGTTATAATGTAGAATTTCAATTAGTGTCAGTGATGGTAGAGAACAAAGGATATTGAGTGTTCTGATAAGGGCTGAAACAACCCTAACAACCCTTATAGATCTTGGAGCAAAGATTTAAAACTACTTTTTATAATTTAGGCAATTTTATTTAAGGAAATCTAGGCTCACTGCCCAAGACTCACAACCATATGACAGGAATAGAAGACTTGATAGCTCAGGTTCGTTGACTCTTCTCACTATGTAATTGAAAAGTGAGTTATGATAAGCTTTGTCTCCTTCCCAAAAATATAATGCAAATTAAAAAAATAAATTTTTAACAAAAGTAATTGTACATTATGAGATACAACATGGCATAGAGCTATGAGAAAATCCAAACAACTTTACAACAAGAAAAATGATCTTTTAGCACCACTAATTAGCACCACTTATATATTGTGGTGTTAAGGTGGTGATATTAGCACCAGTTACACTTTTGTGGTGTTAAGGTGGTGGTAGCAACACCACTTACATTTTGCGGTGTTAAGGTGGTGGTATTAGCACCATCTATATTTTGTGGTGTTAATGTTTGTTCATATTATTGGAAATTGAGTTTTTTTATGTATGCTAATAGAAATGTCATGCTTGCAATTACCAGAAAGTAATGTAATCTATTATCTGTCACATGGAAATGTATAAGTGAGATTTAGTTATGAGGATTTGCATCATAAATATAACAATTTCACACATAATTATTTTCCAAATAACTTAATTTAATTATTTGTTTTTATATTATTTAAACAAATAAATTCACGTGATTTATTTATGAGGCTTTGCACCGCAATAATCATTATTTTGTAAATAATTCAATTCAATTATTCACTTTTAATATTATATAAACAAATAAATAAGTGGGATTCTTAATATTGATAAATAATTAAAAACAACATTTTTTTTTATTATTAGTATTAAAAAGTAGTACTAAAAGATATTTTTATTCAAATTTCATTATTCAATTGAGAATATTTTTATCATTCTTATTAACAAAATTTATGGACAATAGTAACATTATTAGGTTTTTAGTACAAGGCATGGGTCTCATATCCATGTACATGGTCAAGGGAGAAAACCTCTACTTTGATCCCTAGACGAATCTTTTAGCAATCTACAACCAAGAAGGACACCTCAAAGGTCACCACAAGTATTCTGAGGAGTCTTCTTAGCCTCTAATTTTGAGCATTGACAATATTATAATATTTTAATCACTAGTGAAAGATTTATTTTGCCTCAACATTGTTTAGAGAAGAAAGCTAGGCTTTAGGCTAAAGGAATCCTAAGGCTAGAGAAATGCCATATTTCCAAGTACCATATAGTGGTGCTAAGAACTTATTTGTCACATGGGCATGTGCCAGCAGGATTTAATTGTCATTATTTGCACCATAAATGCAACAACGTCACACATGATTGTTTTGCAAAATAACTTAAATCTTTTTGTCATTTAAATAAATGGTCAAGATTAATCTATGAGGTTTTACACCACAATCACAACAAATTCAATTATTTAAGTTTTATCCTATTTAAAGAAATAAATTTACATGATTAGTTTATGAGGATTTGCAACACAAACAAAACAATATTGAAAAATATTAAATACAACCATTTTTAATTTATTACGACTATTAAATAGTAATAAAAGTGATTTAAATTGAAATTTGATTATCAAATTGTGTATATTTTTATTGATCTTATTAAATTTCTTGAGTATCAATATTAGGTTTTGTTACAAGGTATTGATCTTATATCCTTGGATATGATCGAGGGAGAATACCTCTACCTTTGGCCACAAAATAAGTGTTGAGGAATATAGAACCAAGGAATATGTCAATGCACATGTATTCCTAAGAGCATTCTTTGTGTGGGAATTAATACCATTATAATATTTTGATGATTGGCAATACCTCTACTTTTCTTTGACCTCGTTAAGATAAGAAACCTATATTTTACACTAAATGAATATTCTATGCATGTAGGGATAAAATTGATGTGTTTAGCTAACAAAAATGATGTTTTTAAATTATTTGTGGCCTTGTAATAGGGATATAGTGGGTAATAAAGGGAAATAAATCTAGGTATAAATCTCAAGGGAATATACATGACTAAAGGAGGAAACCTGAGCATTGGACATTAAACAAAACTCTAGGCTGCATATAAGATTAACATTTATACCTTGAACCACCATATAACACCTCTTAAAGTTATCCTTGGCCTAACACTACGGGTATTGTTTCCACTAAGTGGTTTTAAGTACTATATATGGATGTTAAGGACCTTGACATGTTTGAGGGAGGAAACATATTATTTATCCCCTGATAAAATATTTTGGTCATCCAAGACCAAAATCAACACCTCAAACCACTACACATGACTTATTGGAGTTATTCATCAGCTATAAGTGAGGACATCAATGAATTTATGAGGATTTTTATAATATGTATGGATAATAGGGTTTTTTATAATGTCATGGGAGGAAAATTGGGCCTTATACCCTATGGAAACCTTTTAAAAACACTCGTGATCTCCCAACACTATCCTTGCCACTTGGCGTTTGAGTGTTGATATACGTGACACTAAGTATGGGTGTTAGAACCTTTGACATTTTCATGGGAGGATTCATAAGACTTAGTCCCTAAAGGAAGGCTTAAGGCATCTAAGCCTAAAAGAAATGACTCAATGTATCACATAGGCGATCATGCATTCTATTGGATGTAATTATCCTTAAGGTTGGATATGGTGGGAACGTGTGGTTTTCTGCACTAGGGATGGGTCTTTAGACTATCACTAGGAACAAAATTGGTGTAATTATACCCTAACATGATATTATTGATGTAAAAGGAAAATATCAAGGCCATTAACCATAACATACACTCTTTAAAGTGGATCTTTGACATTAAAGTTGGGAACGGGAATAATCAAGAGTTTTTTTCATAGTGGGATTGGTATTACGGCCTTAACTAAAGTCATGGGATAAAAGAAAGATAATTGCGCAAGTGTCCTAGGGATTGGGAAAAATGTTCCACGTAATAATACCATGTCTGTTTCCCTAAAGAAATAATTGTGGCATCTATTTCAATGAATAATACCTTGAAGCACCATGCATAACTTCACAGGGGTACCATGGGATTAAGTATGTAGGCCTTGTTTCCATAGGGACTTTTAGATGGTCAATGGAGGAGACATTAAACTAGTGACCTAAAGAAATATTTTCTCTAGCCATGGCTAAGAATTTTTCCTCCACTAACCTCAAATTCTATCGTGAGAGTATCATTATAGTTTCATTGAAGATGTGTGTGCCATAATGTGGTGTCCAGTAGTATGTATATGTCTCAAGGTTTCAAAAATGATTTTCTAGAAAATAATATGATTCCTTTGAACCTAATAAATCATTGAGACATACAAATCTAGGAAATAATGGATCGAATCAACACACATGACTTTGAAGGGTTATCCATGGAATTATCTATCCAGGCCTTATGGCCTTGGGAACTTTTATATAGATAATGGAGGATGTCTAAACGTTGGGACCTAAATGAAGCTTCTATCCATCTAGGGATAAGTTTTCCTCTACTAACCACACAAGGAATCCTCATGGTATCATTGGCCTATGTTTCGGGATGTTAATATCATTGGGTGGTTTTGATTTGTATGTGCATGTATCATGGTGTCTAGGGAATGGTACTATATGGAAGAAAACCATGCCTTTGGCCCTAAAGAAACCATTGAGGCATCCATAGACATGAATAATGCATCAAAGTACAACGCATGACTCTACATGTGTATCTATGGTTCTTTGTATTCAAGCCTTGGGGACTTGGTTCCTTAGACATGGTCAAGGGAAGATACTTGAACCTTGGTCCCTTAAGGAATATTCTCTCCATCTAAGGATAAGAAGGTTTCCTCCAACAAGAACACATGGTCTCCTTAGGGTATCATTATCCTATAATTATACAAGCAATAAGGCCATGCCTTTATCCCTAAATAAGCCTTTGAGACATCTAAAGCCATGAAAAATCCCTTGAATCAACATGCATGAATTCATAAGGATAGTATGTTGCATTTTGTATGAAAATATTGAAGCCTTGAGACCTTGGACATGGCTAGGGGAGGAGACTTGAACCCTTGTACCTAAAGGAATCTTCTAGAATTCCAAGGCTAAGAATATTGCCTCCACCAACTACACTTGGACTCTTAATGGTATCAATGGCCTATGATTGAGGATATCAGTTCCATTATGTGGTTTTTAGTGGTATGCTTGTGTCTTTGTGCATTGGGAATTATGATTTACAATGGAATACCATGCCTTTGGCCCTAATTCAACCATAGACATATCTAGGTCCATGAAAAAAACTCAAAGAACCATGTATGAATTTTAAAAGGTATCCATGGTGCTCTATATCAAGGTCTTGGGGATTTGGGCCCTTGGACATGGTTATTGGAGGAGACCTGAACCATGCCTAAACCTTGGACCCTATAGAAATATTCTTTCCATCCATGGATAAGAAGGTTTCCTACACCAACAATAGATGGCCTCATGGGGGTATCAATGCGCTATGATTGATTATGTTGGTTCCATTACATGGTTTTGAGAAATACATATGTGTTTAAAGCTCTTGGGGATGGCATTGTAGGAGATAAATCCATGCCTTTTGCACTAAATAACCATTAATGCATCCAAAGTCATGAACAATCCCTCAAAGCACCATGCATGACCTCATAGGGTTATCCATGGCACTACGTATCCATGTCTTTAGGACTTGGGGGCTTGGACATGGACACAGGAGAATACCTAAATATCTAGCCATACAGGAATCATATAGCCATCCATGGCTAAGAAGTTTTCCTCCACCAACCACACATGGAAATATCAAATTATCACTAGCACATGATTTAATATGTTGGTCTAGTATGTGGTTTTAAACAATATCTGTGTGGCTCTAGGACTTGGGAATGGTGTTCCACGGAGGAAGACCATGTCTTTATCCCTAAACAATTGCTTAGTCATCCATAATCATGAATCTTGGAGCCTTGTGTCCTTCAAAATGGTTAGTGTAGGAGACATAAACCTAGGCTCATAAAGGAAGTTTGTATCCATACATGGATAAGAAGCTTTCCTCCACCAACCACACATGACCTCCTAAGGGAATAATTGACATATGATTAAGGATATCAGTTCCATTAGATGGTTTTGACCAATACATATGTTTCTCATGGCCTTGGGAATGACATTATATGGAACAAGACCATGCATTTGGCCCTAAATAAACCATTTAGGAATGCAAAGACATTAATAATGCCAAAAATCACCACATATGGCTTCATAGGGTATATGTGGTGGTATGTATAAATTCTTGGGGACTCATGCCCTTGGACATGGTAAAGGGAGGAGATATGAAACCTAGGCCATAAAGGAATATTCTACGCATATAAGGATAATAAGTTTTCCTCCAAAAACTATGCATGTCCTCTTCGTGTATCACTAGCTTATGATTGAGGATGCTAGTTCCATTAGGTGGTTTAGACTAGTATTTACATGTCTTAGGGCCTTAGAAATAATGTTATATGGAATAAGAGCTTGTATTTGGCCCTAAATAAATTGTTGAGCCATCCAAATATATGAACAATGCCTCGAGGAATCATCCATGACTCCAGGGGTATCCATGGCACTATTCATATAGGTTTTTGGCCTTAGGGCCTTGCACATGTTAAGTGGAATACCCCTAAACATCAGGCCCTAAATGAATCTTCTAGCCATCCAAGGCTACGAAGGTTGCTTCCAACAACCACACATGACCTCCTAAGTGTATCATTCACATATGATTGAGTTTTTCAATTCCATTAGGTGGTTTTAGGTTGTATGTATGTGTCTCATGGACATGGGAATGATGTTCCAATGAAGAATACCATTCCTTTAGCGCTAAACAAATCATTGAGTCATATAAATCCATGAACAATACCTCAAAGCACCACACATGACTTCACAAAGGTATGTATGGCACTATGTATCTAGGTTGTGTCACCTTGGTGCCTTAGACATGGTTAGTGAAGGAGACATGAACCTTAGGATCTAAAGCAATCTTCTATCCATCTAGGGATAAGTAGATTGCCTCCAATAGCCACACATGGATTGTTGAGAGTACCATTAGCCTATGATTGAGGATGTCAGTTCCATTAGGTATTTTAAGCATTCTGTATAGGTTTCCTAAGGCCTTAGTAATGGCATTCCAAGGAAGAATACCATGCCTTTTTCCATAAATAAACCATTAAAGCACCTAAATCCATGAAAAATGCATCGAAGGAAAACTCATAATATTGCATGGGTGTCCATTATTCTATGTATCCTAATATCATGGTCTTATGGCCTTGGACATGTAAACGGATGAGACCTAAACCTACATCCCTAAAGGAATATTTTATCCATGTAGGGACAAGAAGGTATCCTCCACCAACAACACGCAGCCTCCTCAGATTACCATTGGACCATGATTGATAATGTTTGTGCCATTAGGTGGATTTTAGAAATATGTACATGTCATAGGGCTCTGGGAATGTATTTCCAAGGAAGAACACCATTCCTTTATCCCTAAAGAAACCATTGATCCATCGAGAGCCATGAATAATGCCTTGAAGAAACAAGCATGATAGTGTGAGGGTATCCATGGGACTATGTATCCATGTCTTGGATATGGGGCCTTGGATTATTTTCAACAATATGTACATAGAAAAATGTAAAAGAATCTTCTAAGAAACCGAGGCCATGAATGATGGTGTAAAGCACCAAACACGATCTATCGATAGTATCCTTGATATTTGACTATAATATTGATGTGATTAGAATGTTTTCAACACTAGGCACGAGTCTTGCATATTTGCACATGGGTTAAGGAATAATCCAACACTAACTTAATCCATAGGATCATAACACAAGAAAAAACCATAAATCATCCACTTTAAGAAGACATTCTTTAAATTTTCCTCCTAGATAAAATTGCATCTCCTTAGATAGATCCAACAGAAACCCGAAACCATCCCAAGAATGAAAATATGATAACGTATCCTCAATCTCAATTAAAAGTATGTGATCATGAGTATTTTTTATCCTTTTCCAATGAAATATAGGCCTTCTAGATATAGTTTGACAAATCAAATCAGTCCTTCAATGTGTGTTTTATGGATTGAGAACCTTTAAAGAGGCCTCAAGTCACAACATTAAAAATCTCAACGAGATATTTATCCTCCAACAAGGGATATGCGTTCCATTGAGAGGATTTCAGCACTATGTGTGGGTTTTAAGGAACTAGACATGGGAAAGGCAAGAAACCTAGGCGTTAGTCTCTAAGGGAATATTCTAGGCAATGAATGAGGCCCCAATCAACCGAATAATATTGCTCTAGGATATCTTAAGTCTTCCAATGGAAATTTGGACACCATTAGTAGGTTTTGAGATTTATGGATGGGCCTCGAAGCCCAAGACATGGATCTAGGAGGAACACCAACATATTAGTGCCAACAAGATATATATATATCATGGACCATGTGTAAGGTCCAATACAACCACATAATATTTGTTAAGCGATCCTCTGTCATAAAGGGGGAAACACAATATTTTGTCCCATGTGGATCCTTCTCAAGGTTTTTCTCATGTTTTTGAAAAATATAAAATGACATTCTAAGCCCTAAAATATGCTTCTCCATGTCCAATGGACATTATAGATGCCCTATATTACCTCATATGTATTATAATTGGATCTTCTAGCTCAAATAATGTTTTGGGGGTAAGAACTATGAAATTTTATGGTATCCATTTCCTTCAACAATTATGAGCTATACATAGGCCAACAATAATGACTTATTTCTATAGAAAAATGTGCATGGAGTGAAAGATAATGACTCATTCTTATAGAAGGTTGCATTTGCCAATGAAAGGTATATGAAATTGTTTTGAAGCTTTAAAGACACAATATAAATGTGTATCTTAATTCAAACCATAGTATATACTAAAAAACTAATGAATTACATACTAACCATTAATTCTAAGACTTGTAGGCTAAGTGTAGATACCAAGTCACATATATTACTCATGTCATGCGCTAAAATGCCATAAATAACATATCAAATACAAACCAATACAATAAATATTAAATGTTAACCTCACAATACAATTTTTAGGAATGAAATATCAAATAATTATGAGTGTGTTCAATAAAACAAATTAGACTATTACACATACAAGTTTTGAACATTTTCTTCGAAGGTGGTAAAACCTATTAGAACCAATTATCAACTAGAAATGAGGAAAGCCATCCCTACTTGCTATGTTCAAATATAGGATAACTCATCACTGTCATTCAAAGAAAATCACTCCACCTCAAAAGTTCCACTAATGAGCAGTGAGGGGCAGACACTCACTCCTACCATATGCCATTGGGTCTTGGACTATTCACCCATTTCCTTATATCTAAAGAAGACATTCTCTTAAAATCATTTAATCAAATTTTTTTTTAAGTGTTACTCCAAAACCTATACACGTTTTAAACAATATTAAGCCATACACTATACATACATTAATTTATCTTAAAATTTTAAACTTTGAAATTATATATTACACATATTATAATATTTAATAAATTTAATATAATAAAAATTAAACATTCCAACTAAATTCTTTACCAATTATAATGTATATTCATGCATAATATATAAAAAATGAAAATAAAATACATACCAATTGAAAAATAAAATATTGAAAATCATAATTTAAAAAAAACTAGAACTCAATTAATCTTTTTCTTAAAAGTCCTTATACATTATAAAGCTATACCACTTGTAAAAAAACAAAACCAAACCACTACTAAAACTTAAAGTTAATATTTTTCTTAAAAATCCAAATAAATCATAACACTCACAGTAAAACTATATCACTCACGGTATAGACAATAGCAGGACTCAATATATCAAATGTGTTTATGCACTCTTATCATAATTTTCTGTCACCTTCTTCAACGATCAATCTCTAGAGTTCGTATATAAATTTTCGTAAAAACGTTTTAACCAAAAAAATATTAAAAGAACACGAAAATGTTTAAACACAAAAACTCACTTACAGTACATCCTTCACCTTTTCAGGACTTAAAAAAGAGATTTGATTTTCTGAAAACAATCCAGATCATTGCCGCTTTGCAGCTTGGGTTGCTATCTTTTTCCACTTCCAGCTCATTGTTTTTTTCCTTTTCTTCAAATTACTAAATATATAATTACAATGGACCGGATTTTAGGGTTAAGAGAAGAAAGCGATGGTATTGCAAATCCCTAAACATAGAAATTGCCGTCGATTAGCTCCATGACGAATTCAATGGGCGAGCAATCCCTAGAAAAAGAAAGATCCACACCGAGAGAAAAATGAAACATAGAAATGGCCTCGATTAGCTCCGTGATGGATTCAATGGCGAGCAATCCCTGAAAAAAAATCCACACAGAGAGAAAAAAGAAACAATTTGCACTAACAACTGCTTTGAGTGAAAGAAATTATCATCCTATGGTAAACATTTTTAATTCTGTAATGTTGATAATCGACGTATGATTATGAAAGTTTACATTGTATTTGTTTTAGTCTTACCTGATTTTGAATGTTTTATTGTTGGTTTATACTTGTAGGGGCAGCCATGATATCTAGGGTCTGTCGTTTCTACTTTAGGGTAATTTCTTTGCAAGAGTGAAGCGAAAATGGAGGCCAAGAGATACGCCGCTGCAAGAGCGACATAGCAACATAGCAATCCAAGTACCTTACTTGCTTTAGAAAGGGTAAAGTAGCCGAACTTTCAGAAATGGCTGAGCAGCTCATACCTTAAAAAAGAGTGACCATCGTTTGACAATGGTTGCAGCTACAAGGGCTTGCGGGAAATGGCTTCATTTCTGGTCGGGGGTGTAAAAAACTGCAAATCTCTTATCCAATTTCCAGGTTGAAGTTAGAAAGCACCTTTGAAGACAGAAGATATACAAATGTAGCATACCATGCAAATAACTAATAAGGCTATGGAGACATATATTGACCTATTTCACTGACCGTTTGCACCGATCAGACCGCAACGTCGGATGTGACCGCTCCCGACAGCTCAAGTTCGTCCGATCGCAAGTTCGTCCCATCGATGCAAATGATCGATTAAATAGTTTACTCCTATATATTTGGTAATATTTATTATTGTTATTATGGAAAGGTATAAAGAATAATTTTATGATTTTATATGATATTATTCAAATTAATAATATATACTTATGTTTTATCTCTTCTTTTTTATCGAGAACATAGCTATATTTGAAATTCTGGATAAAATCAAAGTAAACAATATATATGTTTTGGAACATATAATGTATAGCTATAATTGATATTTTTGATTGAATGAAAGTATATAATATATATGTTTTGATAACAACTTTAATATAATAACATGCAACTTTGTTTTATCACTTTACAAAATCAACACTTCAATTAATTTAATCTTTAAATAAAATGAGATATGATATATTTTTCAATCTTATGTTAATAATAATAATAATGTACTAAATATTTAACAATGCTCTTAATTGATTTAATTATTATATTATTCAATTTTATTTTATTAGATTTATATAATTTATATTATTACAATGCCTATTTAAAAGTAGAAAAAAGAAAGACATTTTGTTCCATCACTAATGCTAACACTTTCAATATTTTAGTCATCAGATAAGATATAATGGAAAACACTCATAAATGTGTGATCACTTCGATCTACTTAGAACTCCAAGGTTTAATGTTTGAAACTACCGAACTATTGAGATGTTGCTAAAATGATTATTCTTTTGTGTTGTTTATGTTGAAGTAATATTACTATTAGATGTTTGGGCTGTATTTTGTTTCAATTGATAACCATAATAACCATATAAACATTGGCATAATCCTGCTAAATATAGCAGGTTGTGTTATTTTTTTGGCATCATTTTTATTTTATGGTGGTTTGCACCATATAGATGTGTTTAAATATTAATTTTTAAAATTATTTTTATTTTTAATTTTGGTTCTTTTCATCATAAATATTCAATCCAATTAGGGTCTATTTTGGTGCCCTGCATCATACATTAAATCCAAGTAGGATTGATTTTGGTAGTTTGCACCATACACCATGAAACTCCACCTATGCAGTTAGCATCATAAACAAAATCCTTCATAACATCCACTCGTGCAAAATAAATGCACCATAAATCTTAACACCACATTCATATCCCAACATTTACACCGCATTTGCATCACTATTTAAAAATGATGAATTTCCAAATACTTAACATATAGTCGTGCTATTGTGAAGCTAAAATGGTCTTTTTGTTGCATTGCTTGTTTTGCTACAAGATGAGTAGATTACCCATATCTACCAAAATCCACAATTGTGATTTAAATTATAGGGTTCCTCAAGTTAAATTATAAGGATTTCTCAAATGTCCAGCCTCACACAGAGTATGACTTGCTGTTGATCAACACCCATAGGGATCAAACAGCAAATATATATTTATGACAATCTTTTAATGTTAATCAGTCACTAAAAGTGATATTGATGACAGTCCTTTATGTCTCTCACCAAAAGACTGACGGCATAATTAAGAAGTAGTTAGCTGACGGAAATCCCATTGAGTGTGAAGACGGATCAAGGCTTCAACAATAAGACCTGTTTTTATTATCTAATATTAATATGAGTATTTTTAATATTATTTAATTGTATTCACTGCATAATGCGTATATATATATATATATATATATATATATATATATATATATATATAATACCAAAGTAATATTAAAGCAAGGAAGTAGGAAAACTTCATGTACAGATTGCTTGGCTTAAGGACTTTATAGTAGGCAAAAAAACCAGAGTTTAAATTTTATATTTAAAAAGATCCTTACGCAAGTACAGGTGCAAAGGTATGCTAGGATTTTACTAAGATTCAGGATAAACATAAGGTGTGAATGGCGTGGACAGGTTTAGGTTGTTCCGTAATGGGTAAAATGGGTTGTTTTTATTTATAAGAACATATTGGCCCCTTGCACATGACTATGCCATGCGAGATGATGAAACAAGTTAATAATTTCAGATATTTATTTCATTATAATAAATTTAAATATCTAAATTAAATAATACTAAATAGTCTTAAAAAATAGTTTTAAAATTTTAAAAGTATTGAAAAATATGCTTTTAATTGTTATTTTTTTTTTAAGAAATAAAATATATTTTGAATAATTATTTGAATAAGTTTTTAAATTAATCCAAGTGTAACAATTGTATAGTAACAATTTATTTCATGGTTGTATGACTTATTATGTTTAAATGCATCTTGATTAAGGTTTAAATAAGTTTGAGTTAAAATGATATCAATTTTTTGTTTTTTATTAAATAGTATTTGTTTTATGTTTTTATTAATTCTTTTAATTAATGTTTATGTAATGTCTCGAATCTTGGACCTAACACTTATAGACTAGAGTATATTGATTATGATGTTATCTTGATAGTTTATTTTGATATATTTGGTCGAGGACCCCACTGCATATGAACATGATGATTTGTTTTATATATTGGGTGTAAGCCAATTATTGATGATATATATATATACTTGTTTATGTTGGGTGTGGATCCTGAAGCACATGATTGGTAAGATGTTTTGTGTTGAGTGAGAAGCTCTGGAGCACGTGTAATTCATGTTTTGTGTTAAGCAAGGAGCTCTAGAGCACATGTGTAATTAATGTTTTGTGTTGAGCAAGGAGATCTAGAGTACATGGGTAATTAATATTTTGTGTTGAGCAAGAAGCTCTCAAGCACATGAGTACTTACATTTGTGTTGAGTGAGAAGCTCTGGAACACATGGAAAGATAATTTGAAGTGTTGGGCATAAGCCTTGGAGCCTTCCATGTTGATGTTGAGCATAAGCTCTGTAGCATCGGATGCTTGGCCATTGTATCCATGTGTGTATCATACAAGTACATCCTAACATTAGTGTTGAGCGAAAAGCTCTGGAATTGCATTAAGTTTGTAACTCCCTGTTTAAGCATTGAGTATGGGCTCTAGTAAGCGCTAGAGGTTACTGAAAAGAATTTAATAACTTCCGAGTGAAAACGACTCGATAAAAAAATATTGATCTCATCAGACTTATTTATAAGTGATTAAATGAAATTTCAAATTTCTGTATTCTCATCAAGAACTGAAGAACTACCATGTTATACGAGGGAATCCAACATGTAAGGATGTTTAGATTTGCCTAGCCTAGTAGACTTAACCATCTGCCTATGTTTGATCTTAATGAAGAAGTGTCATTAAGTCTAGAGATCATGGATCATGGTATATGATGCCTAAAGACAAATGTTAACAAATGTTATATTATTATGTATTTTATACATGATATGTATAAAGAATAAATATAGTAATAATATTAATGATGAAAGAAAGAAAGAAAAGTTCCATCCATTATTATTTATTACTCAAAGATAATAAATAGTATAATACCTATAAAGGTCAAAGTAGGAACTAGCTAAAAGTTCCTAAGTTAAAATATTAAAAGTCCTAAAATTAAATAAAAAGGGTTAAATCAAGAAATGAATCATTTTTTTATTTAAATTCCCCTTTGACTGAAAAGTCTGTCTATAAAGTCTCAACCCAAGGAAAGGCTTGGGGTTCTGATCTATCTTCTAGGAATCATTATTCTACCTGTTTTATTCTCAAGTGAATTCTTGGAGAACAATTTCCTACAAGGAAAAGGAGAACTGATCGAGAACTCATATACCAGTTAGGAAACCCTACATTAGGAGCTATAAGCTACTTGCATGTTGGAATCTGGCTCGGGGGGGGGGGGGGGGGATAGATTGAAACTAGGAACTGTTTCGGGTCATGTTTAGCTAGAATGTGGTAGTTCCCAAGTGATTCGGTCATATAATACAGAGGTCAGATCTGCTTATGAATTGTTAATGCTGGTTATTTAAGTGTACAGGTTCAACCATTAAAGGAACTTCAAAAATTTCAGGTATTAAATCCTAGTTTTCTTGTTTCATCTTCTATCATAAAATGTTGGCTAAAATAGGTAATGGTTAATATTATATCTCCTAACCCCGTGTATTTTTTTTCTCTGTTTAAATATTCTAGGGCTTACATCCTTAAAGTATAACCCTAGGTTGAAATTTATTTTATATGCTTAAGTTACCAAAGTTTATTCATTTAAGTTTACTTCTGTAGTATCTTACTGTTTAAACTGTGTTGTATTGCAAGCTAGGTTTCATTTCAAGTCTATTATATAGCTACTCTTTAGTCTCTTTTACTCTACTGACAGATTCCATTTGTCAGTAGAGCCATGTTAAATAAATAACTAGCTCAGATCCAAGGTTTCATTTAAAACTGAGGTTTGTATTACCTATTTTAAATTTACAGGTAAACTAACCAGAACTCTATTGATAAACATGCATTGACCATTATGGAATAAAAGACAAATATAATCTACTCAATAATAATTACATCTAAAGAACAACTTATAAACATTCTATACTAAATCCAAGGCATAAACCAACGAAGACCTTTCAAGGTCTGTATAATTAAATATACATTAAGTATCAAACTATTTTCCACTAAAAATAACATCATCATAAGAACTTAACCAGAGTAAGCATTGTGGCCATTCATTGGTCAAGATCAAGTTCCATTTCCTAATTAAAATCCACAGTCGTAATATATAAATCTACATAATCAGAATCATATGCATAAATCATTTAAGTCCCAACTAATATTACTCACATCTATCACATAGCAAGTAACCAAGTAAATTTAATTAAATTAAAACCCCAAAGCTACGAGAGGCTGCAGTATTGACCCGTGTGGGTATCCAAACCCAAGTCGCAGGCCATGATAAAAAAAACACAATGTAAATACATACGTACTAATTGTTTACATAACCATGCTTTCATTCTTTATAAAATTTTAAACCATATATTTATACTAATACATAGGAACCAAATTATAAACCATATCGTAAATCTCTACACATTCCAAGTAAATATATAGGAGAGAGTATGAATCGAATCCTGTGGAAACCTAAGCCCCAAATCATAACCATCCATTTTATTTACATACTCATTAAATCAACAATGACCAAGATTCGAATCATGTAGAGTCATTCTACATTTATCAAGGCCACGCTATACATAGAATGTATGTGGGCTACATTAACAAGTTAAACATGCTACAGCAAGGCCATGAGACCCCATGTTTGCACTCACGCTGTAAGCACGGCCTCAACCATATTAACTAAATACAAAGTCCCCCAAAAGTAAACCCTGAGATATTGTATCCCTGTCAACAAGTCAACCTACAACAACAATACCGATAGTGGGTTTACACTCATGGCTCTTTCACCTTCCACATTACATACTAATAAACAAAACAGTAACGAATTATAACCATCCAAGCTATCGCAGCAACCATGGGGAGTACTCATGCCATACACGGCATGGCCTCAACCCATACGCTGTCAAGTATTACAACTAAGAAATGTAATTAAGAATTTATACACAGACCATCCATGAAGGCAAATGCCACATAAATCCAAGCTTTAAAAATAACAACCCATTATCAAAAACACAGGATAGATTTATTTACACAGTAACCATTAAAGTCTTTAATCGAAGTTTACACAGTCATGCCAAGGGCTATGGCACCATTGCAAGCAATGGTGCTGCCCATGCTTAAAGCCCGAAACCAAAACATGATTTACATAAACAAAATGTAGAGTCTGCTAAAAATTCCAAGGTTCCCCATTTTTCCGATAACAGCACCATTCTTTTACAAACCCAAATCTTTTGCATACCCAGGCTCAAAGGAAAATCGAAACCACACAGTAAAAACCCAACTACAATAATCTACAACCACGTCTTAAGGCTGAGAGGTGACAAGCTTCTCTTATGTAGCAGGCTTATTGTGACTAGATTGGCATCATCATGAACTGACAGTGAAGCTCTGAGCCATCCCACTCCTTTCTAACCCTGTCACACGCAACCACTCAAAACGATGAGGGATGAGAAGTATGAAGCAGTTTAAGCCATGAAAAAGACATCAAACACTGTCATGAAACCAACAAAGCATACCTTCGTTAACCAGGGCATTGTCTCCATCCACATCGCAGAGCCAAGACCAACCCATCAACGAGCCAAGAAAAATGGCCAAGTCATTCGTGGATCCAAGACCTAAACTTGGTCTTCCCCAAACCCTAAGACGCATTAATGGCACTAGCCTGGTGTCCATTATAAACCCAAAACCCACATCCCCATAATTTACATTCGTTCCATTAACATTGGTCTCCATTCCATTCAAGGATTTAAACCCCATCACATATGTCAAAACCATATATTATAGCTCACCACCCCAATGCTTAATACAAGGTATAGTATAGTGTGCACACCATGCAATATATGCACCAACCCTAAGTCCAAATACCATGCATAGTATTGGTGTATCGTATAACCATAGGCTTAAACCTTAAACCTTTCCTTTACATTTTCCCTAAGTATGGAGCTTAGAACCATGGCATATGAAATATGCCATGGTATTATTGCTAGGTATAAAATAGAGGTTTGATCTTTAACCAAGTTTATAACATGCCAAGACTCATAAATAAAGGATATGTTAATACCCTTAATGTAGTAAACATAAACTATAAATAAAATATAAATCTAAACGATAAACATAGTAATTACCTCGATATCAAGCTGAGTCTGTAAGGGACCATATTAACAACCATTAGGTGTGTTAAGGATCAAAATGTTCAACACACTTTAACAAGTCTCTGTCGCTAAGTATGATCTACATACGAAATGGAAGAGGTGCCTTAGTTCAAACCAAACTGGGTAATCCTGATAGACAAGTAAACACTTTACCTTTAATACCATCATGGGAGAACTAGTCCCGCCACTCCACTCACTTTAGTTTCAGAAACAAAGTTAAGTTAGAACCATATAAATAACAAGTAAGACTATGCATAAATGAAGGAAGCATATAATCAAGTAACGACACATACACAATAATGTATAACCATAAGAATAATGTAGAAACCAAGCATTATGACATCGTAAGTGAAATATAGTAATATTCACAACTGAAAGTAATATGATAGAACGTAAGAACATCTTACAACTGAACAGTGGTACATGCAGTGTACGTCATATTCCACAAATTCAATAACGTTCCGCATAGGTAGTTTTTACTAGCCTAATGATTTTTTTTTTTCAATTTTTTGGGACATTACAAGTGGTATCAAAACCTAGTTTCAATATGAAGAGACCTTTGGGTGCACCAAGCATTGACTATAAGAATATAAAGTATGTTATTAAATTTTGTTACTAACAGAAATTTTTCTATCTTTTAAAATTTTTAAAAATTTCAGGAATTTTTACAGAACAGTTTAGATTATGAAGACTAAAGAAGATAATAGCCGGTTAGGAAATATGAACACCCCCACCTTGGAAGCAGATCTGGTGGTGGAATTGAATTCTGATATTTTGAAGACTATACACAATCTTCAAGAAGAATTGCAAAGTTTCAGAGAAGATAGTCTGAACGAAAGAAAGGAACAACAAGATATTAATGAAGGATTACTTAGAAATATGATGGGAGGAAGCCCGCATGAAAAGCTTACTCAGTCCACAAACAGGTCAAAATGACAACCTTACCATAAACGTGCCAGCATCCCAAGAGAAGAAGAAAAAAAGGAACGTACCCTTGAAGCATCGAAAGGAGATCAACATAGTCCTTCCAGTGATGGCTCTCTTTCTCCTCGCAGAAAGAAACAAATAAGTGATGACAGTCTTTAAGGGGGATTTAGAAAAATAAGAGCCCCGACCTATGAAGGGTAGTAAACTCTAGGGACAAAGCTGAAGAGTGGCTGTTGGGAATGAGAAAATATTTCCAAGTTCAAAACTACTCAAGTGAGATGAAGGCTTGGATTTCCATGTATAATTTAAATGGTAAGGCATCTAGATGGTGGATAGATTTGAAGCACACCAAGAAAGATGAGCTAAGAGAAATATGCTAGGATAACTTTCAAAAAATCTTCCAAAAAAAGTATATGTCAGAAAGGTTCTTTGACCGAAAGGTGAAAGAGTTCGACGTGCCATGTATGGGGTCCATGACTATTGAGACTTTTATTAACATATTTCTAGATCTGTTACATTATGTACCATCCATTAAGGATGAAAAGGTAAATATCTAGCAGTGTTTAGGATGTCTTCCTCCCAAATTTTGGGAAAGGATTGAATTTGACATGCCAAAAACTTTGGATACCACGCTGCATAAGGCCAGGCTCTGCTATGAGCATGGGAAGCTACGGCAAGAGAATATGAACTGAAATAGAGACAAGTATAAGAAATTTTCTGATAACCGCAAACCTGGGTTTAACCCCGGCCATACAGAAAGAAGAATAACAACTTTCCAGCAAACAAGAACTTCAATAGATATGGTATGAGGCCTTATGTACTAGCTCCTATTGTTAATAATTTGGTAGAAGGTGGAGCCAATTCTACTTTGCTAACAATCAAGTGCTGGAAATGCAATGGGCCTCATTATGCCCGAGATTGTAAGAAAAATACTAATGGGCTATTGCATAAATTACAAGAAGAACCAACTGTCGAGGACATAGCGATAACCCCACGGAACTATGATGCATTGGATGACCGATAGGCAGACCATCAAGCTACAATGGTTGAGATAACATGTAATATCTTGAACATTTCTATTTCAATACTTATTGATCCCTGTGCTTGTCAGAACTGTGTTTCACCTAAAATTGTTGATATATGTAAACTAGGAAAAGAAAAGCATGTTAAACCTTGACTGGTATTGTTAGCCATAGGTACAAAATGGAAGGTTTCAAAAATAGTTAAAAATTGCGAGGTAAACCTGAATGGTTTTCCTATGAAAGTAAAACTGAACATCCTACACTTAGGATCGTACAATATACTTATCAGCATGGACAGGTTGGAACAACACCATGTCATGCTCGATTGCTTATAAAAGTCAATCTTGTGTATTGATATCCAAGGGAACCAAGTGACGGTTCAAGGCATTCCCAAGAAAGTTTCTGTAAGGAGAATATCTACCTTACAAGCGAAGAAATGCATCAGGAAGGGATGCAAGTTGTTTGCAGTAAACATCTGAGACCTCAAGTCTGAAAGAGAACAACACATAGAAGACTTCCCTATTCTTGAATAATTCAAGGATGTGTTTCTCGAGGAAATTGTAGGATTACCTTCAAAACAAGACCTAGAATTTTCCATCAAACTAACCTAGGGATCAGTTCTGGCTTCCAAAGCCCCTTACTATATGAGTGCACCTGAGTTGGTGGAACTCAAAATGCAGTTACAGGGGTTGATAGAGAAAGGGTATATCCGACCTAGTGTGTCCCCTTAGGGAGCACCGATACTATTCATGAAGAAGAAAGATGGCACGATGCAGACGTGCATCGATTACCGTCAGTTGAACAAAATGATAATCAAGAATCGTTATCCACTCCCTAGGATCGATGAATTGTTCGATCAGGTGGGAGGATCCAAAATGTTTTCAAATATTGTTCTGCGATCCGAGTACCATCAAGTACAGATTTACGACAAGGATAATCACAAAACTAACTTTGGTACAAGGTACGGGCACTATGAGTTTGTAGTGATGTCATTTGGGTTAACCAATGAACACGCAAACTTTATGTGTATGATGAACAACATATTCAGTAAGTATCTGGATAATTTTGTCTTGGTATTTATAGATGACATAATGGTTTATTCCAAGAATAAAGAAAAAATGAAGAGCACCTTCGCATACTACTACGAGTGTTGAGAGAACACCATCTTTATGCTAATTTTAGTAAATGAGATTTTTACAAACAATAGATACAATACTTAGGTCACATTATCTTCGAGACGGGGATAATTGTGGACCCAGAAAACATTCGATCCATAAAGGATTGGCCCACCCCTACTAGTGTCACTGAAATTGGGTCTTTTTTTGGATTAGCCAGATATTGTCGAAAGTTCATTGAGGACTTCTTGAGAATCTCTTTCCCCACGACTGCTTTGTAGAAGAAAGCAAATACATTCTTATTTACGGCCAAGTGCAAAGAAAGTTTTCAAAATCTTAAGCATCTTTTGATGACCACACCGATACTACGAATTACGGATCCCAATGGGGATTTTGTTGTTTGCACAGATGAAAGAAATGAAGGACTTGGAGGAGTCATCTTATAGAACAATCATGCAATCTGTTATGAATCGTGGAAGTTAAAACAGAATGAGCAGAACTACCCTACACACGATCTTGAGTTAGCCACCATCATCCACATGTTGAAAATGTGGAGGCACTACCTCATGGGAAGGAAGTTCCTTATGAATACATACAATATGATTTTGAAATACTTATTCGATCAACCAGATCTGAATGCAAGGTAAGCCAGGTGGTTGGATTTCCTTAGTGAGTACTATTTCGAGCTAAAGCATATTATGGGTGAAGAGAACAAGGTTTCCAATGCTTTGAGCAAATGAAATCATATGATATATGAGGTGAATTTGAGTCAAACCGATGCAAATTTGTGTGAAAGGATTAGAACGGCCAACAGAGTTGACCCTTTCTATGTAGAAATTCTCAAGAAAGTCCAAGAGGATAGGTTTTTTCAACAATGAAAAGAATACAAAGTAGATGAGTCCAGAATGCTATGGTCCAAGGATAGATTGTACATTCCAGAAGGAGGGGAAATTTGGTCCAGTATCCTCACAGAATTTCATCAGGAACCCTACTCGGGGCACCCAGGATATCAAAAGATGATGATTAGAGGAAATTTGGGGTCTAAAATGGGCCTTATAAGAAAACGTGCCAAAATAAGTTTTTGTGAGTTGGAATTCAAGAACCAATAGAATTTCAATAAAATAAGTCAACCATAATGGTTGAATTGACATATTTGTCATTAAAAAAAACTACTTTTTTCGTTCGTATTTTCGACATATCTCATTGTGTTTTTACTCAAATTTCTATCAGGAGAGCTCGTTGGATGCGGAATTTGATTCCGCATCCAATGACTACCCACACTACATACTTTTGACAGACCCTACTGCCCCAAAAACAAGAAATACCTGAAAAAATGTGATGATGACATCATCATCACGTTTTTTCAGGTATTTCTTGTTTTTGGGTAGCGGGGTCCGTCAAAAGTATGCAGTGTGGGTACTAGTTGGATGCAGAATCAAATTCCGCATCCAATGAGCTCTCTTGATCGAAATTTGAGTAAAAACACAGGGAGATATGTCGAAAATTCGAACACAAAAAGTAGTTTTTTTCTTTCTTCCTCCAAAATTAATCAATATTATTTTATTATTTTAACTATTATTTTATTATTTTCCTTAGGAGGCCCATTTTAGACCCCAAAATTCCTCTAATGATCTGCCATGAAGAGACACTTTTTCTGGCCTAAGTTAAAAGCAAACATTAAAATGTTTATCGTGGAATGTCAGGAATTTTATCTAGTCAAAGCTGAGCATCAGCATCCTTCAAGATTGTTGCATCCATTACCCGTTCTGGAATGGAAATGGGAGGTCATTAGTATGGATTTTATCACTGGCCTACCAAAAATTAAGAAACAAAATGATTCTTTTTTTTGTAGTCATTGACAAGTTGTCAAAAGCAACACACTTCATTCTTGTCAATTCGACCTACAAGGTAGTGAACATTGTTGATATCTTCTTGAAGGAGATATTTAGATTGCACGGGATACCCAACGAAATCATCTCGTATAGGGATGTTAAGTTTACAAGAAACTTTTGGAGATCTTTATTCTTTGGATTGGAGATCCAGTTGAACTTTAGCACTGCGTATCACCCATAGATAGAGGGGAAGACATAAAGAGTAAACCAGATTGTTGAAGACATGCTTAGAATCTATGTCATGAACAACCCCACTAACTGGGAAGAATACCTACATCTTGCATAGTTTGTGTATAACAACAGTTATCAGACTTCCACCAAGATGAGTCCCTTTGAGGTACTCTATGGATAGAAGTGTAGAACACTAGTTACTTGGGATAGCCTAGTGGATCGGCTCATGTTAGGGCCAGATTTATTAATGGACTTGGAACAGCTAGTTACGAAGGTCTAGGTGAAGCTTAAAGAAGCACAAGACCACCAGAAACATTATGCGAATCAAAAAAGAAAAGATAAATATTTTCAAATAGGAGATCATGTCTACTTGAAAGTCAAATCAAAACGAAGCTCGTTGAGTTTGGGTAGGTTTGGTATGTTAGTACCTAGATTTTGTGGACCTTTAGAAATACTGGCCAAGAAAGGGCCAGTGGCATATGAGCTAGCGTTAGCCGCGCATGTAAAAGTCTAGAATGTGTTCCATGCATCTTTGTTAAAGAAATATGTTTATGATACGAAACATGTACTTGATTGGTCCTTGTTACAGGTGGAACCTGAAGGGGAGTTTTCCCCTGAGCCTATTCATATATTGGACAAGAGAGAGGTGCAACTTAGGAAGAACATCATAGTCTAGTTGAAAGTGCAATGGAATCACTTTGAGGCCAAAGAGGCTACTTGGTAGAATGAAGCCACCATGAGAAAGGCTTACCCTGCCTTGTTTCATGATGTCATTTTGAGTCCCTAGAACACATGGGACAATGTTGTTCTAAGCGGGGAGGGATGTAATACCTGAATTTTGGACTTAATAGTTATAGGCATGAGCCTATTGATTATGATGTTATA
>LPNX010916035.1:0-52500 GCA_001517045.1 Pseudotsuga menziesii | reverse complement strand
ATTGGGTGTGGACCCTAAAGCACATGATTGGTAAGATGGTTTGTGTTGAGCAAGGAGCTTTGGAGCACACGTGTAATTAATTTTTTGTGTTAAGCAAGGAGCTTCGGCGCACATTTGTAATTAATGTTTTGTGTTGAGAAAGAAGCTCTGGAGCACATGGGTAATTAATATTTTGTGTTGAGAAAGAAGCTCTGAAGCACATGAGTACTTACATTTGTGTTGAGCGAGAAGCTCTGGAACACATGAAAACATAATTGAAAGTGTTGGGCATAAGCCCTAGAGCCTTCCATGTTGATTATGAGCATAAGATCTGGAGCATCAGATCCTTGGCCATTGTATCCCTAGGTGTATCGTACAAGTACATCCTAGCATTAGTGTTGAGCGAAGAGCTCTAGAATTGCACTAAGTTTGTAACTGCCTGTTTAAGTGTTTAGTATAGGATTTGGTAAGTGCTAGGGGTTACTGAAAATAATTTAATAACTTTCGAGTGAAAATGAATCGAGAAAAAAAGTACTGATCTCATCAGAGTTATTTATAAGTTATTAAATGAAAATTTGAATTTCTATATTCTAATCAAGTACTGAAGAACTACCATGTTATATGAGGGAATCCAACATACATGGATGTTTAGAGTTTCCTAGCATAGTATACCTAACCATCTACCTATGTTTATCCTTAATGAAGAAGTGTCATTAATTCTAGGGATCATGGTACATGATTCCCAAAGACAAATGTTAACAAAATTTTTATTATTATGTATTTTATACATGATATGTATAAAAAATAAATATAGTAATAATAATAATGATGAAAGAAAGAAAGAAAAGCTCCATCCATTATTATTTAATACTAAAAGATAATAAATAATATAATACCTATAAAAGTTAGATTAGGAACTAGCTCAAAGTTCCTAAGTTAAAATATTAAAAGTCCTAAAATTAAATAAAAATGGTTAAATCAAGAAATGAAACATTTCTTGATTTAACTTCCCCTTTGACTAAAAATTATGTCTATAAAGTCTTAAGCCAAGGAAAGGCTTGGGGTTCTGATCTATTTTCTGGGAGTCATTATTCTGCCTGTTTTATTCTCAACTGAATTCTTGGAGAACAATTTCCTCCAAGGAAAAGGAGAACTGATCCAAAACTGATATACTAGTTATGAAACCCCACCCGAGAGCTCTAAGCTACTTGCATGTTGGAATATAGCTCGTGGGGATCCGGATTGAAACCAAGAATAGTTTCGGTTCATGCTTGGTTGGAACATGGTAGTTCTCAAGTGATTCGGTCATCTAATACAGAGGTCAGATCTTCCTATCAATTTTTAATGCTGGTTATTTAAGTGTGCAGGTTCAACCATTAAAGGAACTTCAAAAATTACAAGTATGAGATCATAGTCTTCATGTTTCATATTCTAGCATAAAATGTTAGCTGAAATAGGTAATGCTTCATATTATATCTCCTAACCCCATGTATTTTTTTCTCTCTTTAAATATTCTAGGGTTTAAATCGTTAAAGTATAACCCTAGGTTGAAATTTATTTCATATGCTTAAGTTACCAGAGTTTATTCATTTAAGTTTACTTCTGTAGTATCTTACTATTTAAACTGTGTTGTATTGCAAACTAGGTTTCATTTCAAGTCTATTATATAGCTTCTCTTTAACCTATTTTACTCTACTGACAGATTCCATTTGTGAGTAGAGCCATGTTAAATAAATAACTAGCTCGGATCTAGGGTTTCATTTAAAATCAAGGTCTGTATTACTAATTTAAAATTTACAAGTAAACTAACCAGAACTCTATTTATAAACATACATTAACCATTCTGGAAAAAAATACAAATCTAATCTACTCAATAATAATTACATCTAAAGAACAATTTATAAACATTCTATACTAAATCCAAGGTACAAACCAGCGAAGACCTTTCAAAGTCTGTATAATTAAATATACATTAAGTAACAAACCATTTGCCATTAATAATAACATCATCATAAGCACTTAACCAGAGTAAGCATCGTGGTCACTCATTGGTCAAGATCAAGTTCCATTTCCTAATTAAAATCCACAGTCCTAATATATAAATCTACATAATCAAAATTGTAGGCATAAATCATTTATGTCCCATCTAATATTACTCACAGCTATCACATAACAAGAAACCAAGTAACTTTAATTAAATTAAAACCCTTAAGCTACCAGAGGTCGCACTATCGACCCTTGTGGGTATCCAAACCCAAGTTGCGGGCCATAATAAAAAACCACAATGTAAATACATATGCAATAATCATTTACATAACCATGCTTTTGTTCCTTACAACATTTTAAACCATATATTTATACTAATACACAAGAACCAAATTAGAAACCATATCGTAAATCTCTACACAATCAAAGTAAATATATAGGAGAGAGGAGGAATCTAGTCCTGTGGGAACCTAAGCCCCAAATCGTAACCATCCATTTTATTTTGCATACTCATTAAATCAACAACGACCAGGATTCGAATCCTGTAGAGTTGTTCTACATTTATCAAGGCCACGGTACACAAAAAATATATGCAGGCTACATTAAAAAGTTAAACATGGTACAGGAAGGTCGTGAGACACCGTGTTTGCACTCACACTGTAAGTGCGGCCTCGGCCATATTAACTAAATACAGATTCCCTTAAATGTAAACCCTGAGATATTGCATGCCTGCCAACAAGTCAACGTACAACAACAATATCCATAGTGGGTTTATAGCCATGGCTCTTTCACCTTCCACATTACATACTAATAAATGAAACAATAACGAATTATAACCATATAAGCTATCGATACAACCATGGGGAGTTCTCATTCCATACACGGCATGGCCTCAACCCATACACTATGAAGTATTACAGCTAAGAAATGTAATTAAGCATTTATACACAGACCATCCATGAAGGCGAATGCCACATAAATCCAACCTTTAAAAATAACAATGCATTATCAAAAACACGAGATAGATTTATTTACATAGTAACCATTAAAGTCTTCAATTGAATTTTACACAGTCGTGCCAAGGGCTATGGCACCATTGCAAGCAATAGTGCTTCTGAGGCTTAAATCCCCAAACTAGAACACTATTTACATAAAAAAAATGTAGAGTCTGCTAAAAATCCCAAGGTTCCCCATTTCACTGCTAACAACACCATTCTTTTACAAACCCAAATCTTTTGCATACCGAGTCTCGAAGGCAAATCGAAACCCCACAGTAAAATCCCAACTACAATAATATTTAACCCAGTCTTAAGGCCGAGAGGTGACAATCTTCGCTTGTGTAATAGGCTTACCATGACTAGATTGGCATCATCCTTGAACTGACAGTGAAGTTTTGAGCCATCCCACTCCTCGCCAACCCTGTCACCTACAACCACCCAAATCGACGAGGGATGAGAATTATGAAGTTGTTTAAGCCATGAAACAAACATCAAACACTGTCATGAAACCAACAAAGCATACCTTCGTTAACCAAGGTGTCGTCTCCATCCACAGTGTAGAGCCAAGACCAACCCATCAACGAGCCAAGAAAAATGACCAAGTCATTCGTGGAGCCAAGCCCTAAGATTGGGCTGCCCCAAACCATGAGACACATTAATGGTGCCATCCTGGGGTACATTATCAACCCAAAACCCACATCTCCCTAGTTTACATTCGCTTCATTAGCGTTGGTCTCCATTCCATGCAATGTCTTAAACCCCATCACATATGTCAAAACAATATGTTATAACTCACCACCCCAATGCTTAATACAAGGTATAGTATATTGTGTACAGCATGCAATATATGCGCCAAGCCTAAGTCCAAATAACATGCATAGTATTGGTGTATTGTATAATCATAGGCTTAAACCTTAAACCTTGCCTTTACATTTTCCCTAAGTATGAAGCTTAGAACCATGGCATATGAAATATGCCATGTTATTATTGCTAGGTATAAAATCAAGATTTGATATTAAGCCAAGTTTATAACCTGCCAAGAAATAAATAAAGGATATGTTAATACTCTTAATGTAGTAAACATGAACTATAAATAAAATATAAATATAAATGATAAACATAGTAATTACCTCGATATCAAGCTGAGTCTGTAAGGGACCATATTAACAACCAGTAGGTGTGTTAAGGATCAAAACACTCAACACACTGTAACAAGTCTCCGTCGCTAAGTATGATCTGCATACGAAATGGAAGAGGTGCCTTAGTTGAAACCAAAATAAGTAATCCTGCTAGACAACTAAACAATTTACCTCTCAGACTGTCATGGGAGAACTAGTCTCGCCACTACACCCACTTTAGTTCGAGAAACAAAGTTAACTTAGAACCATATAAATAACAAGTAAGACTATGCAAAAATGAATGAAGTATATAATCAATTAATGACACATACACAATAATGTATAAACATAAGAATAATGTATCAAACAAGCGTTATGACATTGTAAGTCAAATACAATAATATTCACAACTAAAAGTAAGATGATAAAATGTAAGAACGGCTTACAACCGAACAATGGTACATTCAGTGTACGTTATATTCTGCAAATTCAATAATGTTCTGCATATGTAGTTTTTACTATCCTAATAACATAAAATAAAATAAAATTTCAATTTTTGGGGACATTACAGTTTATTTTATACTATGAATAGATAACTATAACAACATGATAATTAGTTGAATTATGTCGATAGAGGTATATATCTGATATTTTGGGAGCCAAAATTCTTCGAGCGGATCATCAAGATCCACGGGGGGTTGAAAAATGTAGGGTTGGATCCTTTCCATCGTCATCTAAGAAATGTGTTAAGGTCAATTACAAGTTAGTTAATAACTGGAAATAGTTAACCCTTCCTACAATTATAGTTCGTGGAGTAACTGAGGGTGCGTGGCTTAGGTGTGCCAACCGTTTGTTGCAGTTAGAGTTGGTGGAGTGTGAAGGGCGCATGGCTACAGGTTATGCCATATGATGGCTAGTGCATCATGATGCATGGGATCCTAGGGTAACTACCTATGAACTGTTAGAACCAAAATATAAAAACTCTTGCTTTCTATGGACTGTGAGGTCAAATAACGATTTGCTAGCCTAACTATGGAGCATCCAACAAACAAGCGCAAAAATTATCAGGTAATGTTCCATTAGTTAAATGATTAGACTGCAATGTGCCATTAGTTTAATTATTAAGCTGCAATGTTATTTTCAGGTTTCTCGCAACTCTTGGGGGAAGACGTTTCTCCATCGCCATTTTCTTTCAGAGTTATCCTATGAGTCAAAGGTAGGCTCTTACAGAACACCTAATGTTTGAGTTTTACAGAAAATCTTGTGATATGATTTTACTAGCACTTCTTTAGTAACTGTCTAAACATGAGAATGAAAAATCTTAGTATAAACAGAAATACCTTTAGATAGAACTAGTATTTCATGTTACGGCTTCGACAAGAATAAAATTCCTTGTTTAAAATGAAAACAACATTTACAATAAATTTAACCCTTATTAATAATGGCATGTGATGGCTTCGATAGGAAGAAATTTCCTTTTCAATCACAGGTTTATTTATTCCCGGGCATGTTTAAATTAGAGGTCTATTAATGCCAAAAACCATCAAACACCTCTGTTAGGGGTTTGTAAGAAAACTGTTTTTTTCATTTAAAACAAATAATTATTCAACGTCATTTTATGCCGTGAGAAAATTCTCAATAACTGTATAAACTTGAGAATGACAAATCTGAGTATAAAAATAAAAACCTCTAGATAGAACTAGTATTTCATGTTACGGCTTCAACAAGAAGAAAATTCCTTTTCAATCACAGGTCTATTTATGCTCGGGCATGTCTAAATCAGAGTTCTATTAATGCCAAAAACCCTCAAACACCTCTGTTAGGGGTTTGTAATGAAATCGTTGTTTTCATTTTAAATAAGTAATTATTCAACTTCATCTTATTCCATGATAAAATTCTCAAAACGTTGTTAAGCCTGTCATGGCTCTCTCTCCTCATCTATGCCGACACTAAACTCATAGGTCACTCTTCCTCTCGAATTCTCTTTAATGTGGGTTTTCTCTCTCTGTTTTGTCGACAAGTTAAATAATTTCGTGGTCGAAGAGAGGAGTGTCGTGGCTCTCTCTTTTCAACTGTGTCCACACTAAAATCATAGGTGGCTCTTCCTCTGAAATTCGCTCATACAGGTAACGAGTGTCATTGTGGGTAAATCTTAATGTATTACCAACCTGTCAAAGCTCTGCGTGACTTACTATAGTTTTTTTCGAGAAGGGGAGGAATCTCTTTGTTGACCCATCCTACCCAAAGCTCTGTCACCTAGAATCAACACAATGTCCAAGCCTTGTCACTTCAAAATATGTGGACAGGAGAGCAAGCCTCCACATGGTCAAAGAGCGGACTGTCGTGGTTTCCATTACCTGACCTAAATTAACCTCTAGGACATTGAATTAAGGCCCTAAAATAACCTATAGAATATTGCATTAGGGTGTTAAAAAAACACAATATTGACCTAATTTAATTTAATTTAATTAACCTATACAACATTTAAATGTCATAAAACAAATTTGCATTAAGGATCGTTAACTAATAAAGAGATTTAACAAGAATTTAATACCAAGGTTGTATAACCAAATAAAAATACTTCATTTTAGATTTTGTATCTTTGCATTCTAAGAAAATCTCTAAAACTATCATATAAACTACTATATACTTAACAAGCCCAAGAAACACTATGCCTAAAAAAACAGTGTGATAGTATCTCTCTTAAATCAAATGCATTAGGATGATGCTCTCACGATGCCAGAAGGGAGGGCCAGAAGTCATACCTTGCAATCAGTGTTCGATCAAACCTTTGTCACATAACAATTTCTTCAAACATATTTTGCACCTATCCCAGTACTATTCTTCGAGCTTTTAAAGTTGTCTCCTGTCCGAAGACAATAAAAAAACCAACCCAACTAACGAGGTATATAGTATATGTTAACATATGGTTACTAGCAGTTATTCACAGGTCTATTTATGCAGAGAATGGAACCCTTATTATTAATGTCAAAACTTAAATAAAACTAAACTAAACAAGTAGAGATTGAACCACATCTTTGTAAAAAAAAATTATTTACAGTAATTAGATCAATCTCAAACCCCTGTCGTTCACAAGTCTATTTACGAGTGTAGGCTTAGATAACTAAAGGCCATGTGATATAAAAAGTTTTTAAACTGTTTGTGTTTACAGAAAAAAGATTGACAAAAAAATACTATGAAGAGCTTATAATCTATAGCAGAATGTTTGGCCATAGCCGTAAAAATAAAAAATAGGTATACCATGAAAGTATATCCAATAATTTCCCCTATAGAAGCAGGCCTAAACATTTGTTTTCTAACAAGTAAATCAAAAGGAAAACCCAGTAGATTCTAAAACTAAATTACATTCCTTTGCAAGAATTCCCAACGACCTCCTTAGAGCCATGCAAGAGAAGACGTAGGTCTTACCAACTAGGAACTTCCATGATTTTAACGCCAAACTGATCGTAGAGGAGACCTTTTCCTACACCTGCAAAATCGAGTTGGAGAATTGATTATAACCTGCAACTGTAACTTGAATAGGCAAATGAAATTGAAATATATGCAAATTTAGTTGCTCACCTTCTGTCATCTGGAGTCGAAGTAGGGTAAGCGATTTCCTTTTTGGATCATGCAAGTATCAATTGGAACTTTTTTCAGATCTAAACAAATAGGATGAATAATATTGTAACCATATAGCAACTGGAAAGAATTAACCAGACTGTAGAGCCGAGTCTCTGGAAATAAACCAAGATACATTAAATCTTCTGGGTTTTGTCTTAACTTTTCTTTGTTCTCTAGCGAGGAGAGTAAAAGCCTCCACATTGCTTGGGCATCAGAAATTTATCCTTATGTGTATCAACAAGGAGAGAGAGCCACGACAAAACACATAGACAAAAACCACACTCAACAACTCAGAGCTTTGACAAGTTGATATAAAGACCTCCACGACCAATCCCAAATATCTCCTGTAGTTGCATAAAAACATATATATGAGTCAAAACAGAGAGAGAGAAATGATAGCAAGCCACGCAGAGTTACCTGTATCAACAAATTAAAAATAAAAATAAAATTAAAAGGGAATTTCTTTATCATTACCTATATCAGTGTATTCTAGAGGAAGAGCCACCTATGAGTTTAGTGTCGGCACAGATGAGGAGATAGAGCCACAATATTCGGCTCTTCAAGTACAAAATTATTTACCTTGTCAACAAAATAGACATAGATAAACCATAGTAAGCCACACGGAGCTTTGAGAGGTTGTTAATGGCAGCCACAACACTTGGCTCTTCAACCAAACATATAGAGAAAAACTAGAGTAAGCCACACAAAGCTTTGATAGGTTGATACAAAGACCTTGACGACCGAATTCTAAGTTTTCTGAATACCATTAATCATTAAGGGTTTGTATTAACTTTTATTTGGTCTCCATTGAGGAGAGTGAAAGCCTTCACATGGCTTTGGTATGACAACTTTAATGCTACCTACGTACACCTGTCCACATATTTCGAAGCGATAAGACTTGGACACTGTGTTGATTCCAGGTGACAGACATTTGATAGGTCGTGTGAGAACTCTATTGCTACCCTCGTACACCTGTCCACAAACCGAAGCGACAAGACTATGTAATGATGTCTTAATTCCATGAAATGAAAAAAATACAAGTTGATGTAATTATAATTTTATGAAAATACAAGTTAATATCTTATTTAAGGCACTTCAATGTCTAAAAACCTCAATGGCAAGTTCAACTCTATAACAAACCATATGCCAACATACCATCTATACAACAACTCAAATACTCATTTTCACCAAAAAAATTCCATTTATATTTAAAAATCCCAATCCAAATATAATATAATATTTAATTTTACATAAAGTGTAAAAAATTAAATATGATGATAAATATCTCAATCTAGAGATCTAAATAACTTAATATTTTGTTTAAATTTATAAATCTACATAACTTAAAGATTTAAAATCTCTTCCTTAAATTTAATGATATATAATTTCTATAACAACCTATCTATATATGTATGTATCCACTTTATAACATTAATTAAGGATATATATATCCCAACTTTATAACATTATGTATATATACCATATTCAATATTAAATTTCAAACCTGTAGAATGAACTTATTCATATTCTACTCCAAATCAATATACATTAACAACATCATAATTTATCATTTTGATGATTAGATGGGATCTGTCATTTACTTGAATCCATGTTACAACTATAACTTAAAAATGCGAAATAAGCTATCATCTAAGCATTTATATCAGATTGACAACTTGGAGTAAAAATAGGGTAATGTGAGCAGGTTGTTAAGATTTCAAGGAGATATTCTCAAACACTACTAGAATTCCCCTAGATCACAGGGTTTAGTGATCACTAACAGTAGATATTTTCTATCTCTTATTTGTAGTTAAGTTCCTGTGAATTAATGTTGAGTTAAATGTAGGAACGAAAATCCAGACTTAACACAACTAGAGTCTTAGGCATTGTCGGTCTTTTATTTATTTATTCATTTTGTTTATTAATCAGTTAAAATATCAACTACTATTATATAGAATCACTATATGTCCAGAATTGCATAACTCATTCAAGCTTTATATAAATCTCAACAAGAACATGATGGTAAATTACCTCATTCAAGCATTATTATTTCTCGTTGCATAACATTTGCAAGTAGGTAATATGATCTATTAGCGTTATATTGTTTTATATATAATAGGTATGGTTTCCTACCAAATTTATAGGGTTTACCTAGATACTGCAACAAAATAGGACAAATCCTTCGACCTAGGTTCACTCCGACCGCCATTTTCGAGCCAAAATCACCATTAAAACTCCCTTTCATAGCTTCCAGATGGTTTATTGAATAGGGAAGTCATAATTTTCTATATAATTTATCAAGATAATTTTTTTCTCTTAATGACTATAAAATTATTATTATGAAACTTTATTTGATTATTAGGGAAAAACTAAAATGAAACGGCTTAACGTATAGGAACCAAAAAAAATTAAAAATAAAAGGGAATGGCTTTCTTGTTACCTGTATCAGCGAATTCAAGAGGAAGAGCCACTTGTCAGTTTAGTGTTAGCACAGATGAAGGGATAGAGACATGATACTTGGCTCTTTGAGTAATAAATTATTTACAGAGAAAAACCACAGTAAACCACGTAGAGATTTGACAGGTTGGTAATGGCAGACACGACACTCGACTCTTTGACCATGAAATTCTTTACCTTGTTGAGAAAATAGACAAAGAAAAACCATAGCAAGCCATACAGAGCTATGACATGCTGATAATGGCAGCCACGACACTTGGCTCTTCAACTAGGAAATTCTTAACCTTGTTGAAAATACAGACAAAGTAAAACCACAATAATCCACGCAAATCTTTGACAGGCTAGTAATGGCAACCACAACACTTGATTCTTCGACCTCTAAATTCTTAACCTTGTTGACAAAACAGATAGAGAAACACCACAGTAAACCACGCAGAGCTTTGACAGTTTGGTAATGGTAGCGACGACACTTGACTCTTCGACCACAAAATTCTTAAACTTGTCAACAAAACAGATAGAGAAAAACCACAGTAAGCCATGCAGAGGTTTGATAGGTTGGTAATGGAAGCTATGACACTCGACTCTTCGACCATGAAATTCTTAACCTTGTCGATAAAACAAATATAGAAAAACCACAGTAAGCCACATAGATATTTGACAGGTTGATACAAATACCTCCACGACCGATTTCCAAGTTTTATGAAGAGAATTAAGTATTTAGGGTTTGGTCGTCAGCGAGGAGAGTAAAATCCTGCACATAGCTTCAGCCTGATAACTTTAATACTGCATGCGTACACCTGTCCACACATTCTGAGGTGACAAGACTTGGATGCTGTGGTGATTCCATCTGGCACTATTCCTTAATGTTAAGGAAGCAACATTAGATGAAATTCACAAGACTAAATGCCTCCACATAACTACGGTGCGATAACTGTAATGCTAGCTACATACAACTGTCTAGAAATTTCGAAGAGACAAGACTTGGATGCTATCGTGATTCCATGTGGTGTTGTTCCTTAATGTTAAGGAAGTTAAAATATGCTGAAATTAATGTGGCACTATTCCATGTGGTAATTCCATGTGGCGTTATTCCACGTGGTGCTATTTCCATGTGGCTCTGCTCCATGTTAAGGAGGTTAATTTAAATGAAATTAATCTTCATGTGCATTAAATAATATGTATTAATGTTGAATCTTTAATGAATTAGTATAAATAATTATATTCCTTCGTGCCTATTTTAATTACATTTGCACCATGTGAACTTTACATTGTGGTCATCATTTATCTATGGTCTATGAGATCCAAAGATCGATGTAAGGAAATTAGGGAATATGGCTTTCACATATTTATGATTTGGGATCTATGTAGGTTGAACAACATGAGAACTTGTAATGTGCAACTTCAAATTAACCTTATATCCTAAATTAATTATATTCAAAAATATTTTTTCCATAAATCTATGTTATCACAGTGAATGTTACATGCATTAAGATATGTGTTTTTGAAATAAAGATTAGGAATTGCAATTCGACATATGTACATGTGAATACCTCCATTTGTTTTAAATGAAGAGTTATAAGTTGTAATTAAGTGTTATAGTACTATACATTATATATGCTATAGTTTAATGGTTCCCATGGTCATTGGTGGTGTAGGGGTAATGTTAGAGAAAAACTTAATTAAGGACACGCTGAAGTGCATTTTTTAATGGTTCCCATGGGCCTTAGTGGTGTACGAGTATGGTTGTTATTGAAAAGGCCAAGCATCATATTAGACCTCGATCACAAATATTGTAGCAACTTTGGCACGAGTTTTGTTAAAAATTAACCTGTAGTCACACCACCTTAAACTTAAGCTTTAAAAGTTAAGTGAAGGCAATAGTTTTTCATACAATAGTAAGCCCATAATAATGTGGTATGATATTCATGTTTTAGTAAGAAAGAAAACATGAATATCATGACCTTTAAATTGAAAAAAATGGAAGTGTGACCTTTAGAATTTTAGTAATTATGTTAGAATTCACGTATCTTTAAACTATTGCTAGTTTTAGTGTCACTTGGAGTAGTTAAAAAAAAAGGTTATCAAAATTTGGGTAAACTGAGGGGTTGTTACATGTTAATGTAACAAAACAATAGTCTAAAACAATAAAAGCATAAGACCATATATATATATATATATATGGTCTTATATAGTCTTATACATTATTAAGAAAGAAAACATGAAGATCATGACCTTTACATCGAATAAAAATAAATGCCGATCGCAAACCTTTCTTCCCTCAATAATTTGATCATTAGTGACATAAATCTCCCAGTTGATTGTTCTATTTGTCATTACACAAAAATATTTGACGAAAGAATCTATGAACATATCCTCAATGTATTGTTAGTTTTAGTGTCACTTGGAGTAGTAAAACAAAATAGAGGTTAGCAAAAGTTGGGTAATTTAAGGGGTTGTTACGTGTTAATGTATATGACCTTTAGTAATTGAAATATATCTTTTGTATATTAGTTTTTTTTAACATTATAAACAATAAAACCATAAAACTATATATATGTATGTATGTATGTATGTATGTATGTATGTACTCTTATATATATTATACCTTATTAAGAAAAAAAACTGTATAATATCATAAACTACATTTTGAATATTTTTGCCTTGTTTCATACATTGCACTTAAATAAAGAAAAAATTGTATTATGTCACTACATACGAAAGATTTGGTATTTATATTTAGTGTTTTAATAGATTACAATTTTAATACATACCAAATATTTAGTATTTTAATAGATTATAAATTTTTTTATCAATTTTATGGCTGCTCTACATTATGATATATTTATATTTAGTATTTTAATAGAATATAACTTTTTGTTTTAAATATAAAATTAGTGTAATCAACTACATTCTCATGTTATATAAATGAATATATAATTTGTTTTAATTATATAATTATTGTAATCCACAAACACTGAGTTAATATAAGCAATTATATTACTAATAGAATTATTTATTATTTTTATCATGCTTTCAACAGAATATAACATTTAATATCAAAATTCATAAACATAACAATTGATTTGATAAATAAACTTATTGTAACACACACACACACATATATAATAGATTTAGTATTTTAATTTTTAATTAGTATATCATTATTTTCTTCCTCATTGTAATCATATTTAAATTTGCTTTTAGAATTGTTATTGTTTTTACTATAACTCCAATATTTTTTATCAGCCAAGCTCTAAATTATATATTGTTTTCTTTGTACCCTTCCCTATGTGACTAAGACACTTAGATTTATATTACACTAAGACATCAATGCATGTGTTAGAAACAAATCATTCCTCTTTATGGAAATTGTTGTTTCTTTTAGATGAATGATTATAGTTTTAACATATGGTTTCAAACTTGACTCTTTTAAATCTATATGAATAAGAGCTCAATGCATGTGTTAGTAACAAACATTTCCTCTTTATCGAAATTGTTATTGTTTTTAGATGAATGATTATAGTTTTAACATATAGATTTAAACAAAATCTATATGAAATATATCTATGTTGTTTAGTCTTTTCTTCTTTATTGTCTTTCTCTCTCGGTATATGACTCGTGTGCCTGTATTAAACTTTCAATTAATAATATACTAAAGAGTTAAACTATGAAGCCTTGCCTAAAATAATAAGCATTGTTGTTCATGCACATCATATTCTAGATTTTGAAATAAACATGAAACTACCGCAACAAATCCAACCAAATTTTCCCAATGGTTTTAGGACTCAGATTTCCATATCTTCGCAACTATTCAATTTAGTACTAAATACAACCAGAACAAGACAAGAGTTAGAGAGATCTTGGGAAGCCTTACCTCAACAAGAAGAACTTATTGACCAAATTAGAAACACAAGACAACAAAATTAAATATATATATATATATATATATATATAGTTATGTGTGTGTGTGTGTGTGTGTGTGTGTGTGTGTATTCTCTTACATAATGTTTTTGTAGCTATTATTTTTTTTCACAATACTATGTAGAAATTTTCCTTTATGGATATGTATTACAGAAATGTTAAAATGCTAAATTATGTCATTTTTGGATTCATGCTTCGTAATTTTCCTATGTAAGATTGTGACTACATCCTTATATATTTATGGTTTGTGCTTCACAATTCGATATTGTCCAAATTCCACTTTATGAATCGGAATCATTTGTCATTTTTATCTAAATATTTAAATACAGAGTCCCACCATATTGATAAATTATAAATTTATGAATACCATTTGAGAGAGGTGTGTCCTAATGTCAGGAGTCAAGAGACATGTGCTCAGCCAATTGGTGAGGCCCCTCTTGCAAATCCAAATTTTGGATGTTAGACTGACAAATGACATGTCAATGACCTCAATAATTATAATCATGGGAAAAATGAAAATGATACATTAGGTTTTATATGTGGTCCAACCAGAAACACATTTGGATGCAAACTCACATTTATAAATCTATAGTTGAGGGCTCTCATTTAGCATTCCATTGTTAGATGTTAGAGACATAGTATACATATCATTGACATGTCGTTTATCACTCTAACATCCAGTTCTGGATGTTAGGCTCATAAAGCACATGTCAATGACCTCAAAAATGCAATTGGTAGATCAATTTTTCCTTTGACTTGGATGTTGCTTAATGTGGATAAATGAAGTTCAGTTGCATCTATAAAAAGTATTATACAAATATTGTTTCAATTTTTTTGGTTTGTTCATAATCGTCTATTTTTTCCTGGTATTTTGATATAGCTACAAATGGATCCTGCCATCTGGAGTTTATTTCCAGTGGAGATATAGGAACTGATTTTGTTGTGGGTTCCTTTTTAAACATTGATCCAGTTAGGATCAATTTCTTAACATTTCCATGAACTAGTGTAGCAACCAACATTTACAACTTCTTGGTTGAACAATCACATAACTGAAGTTGGGTTTTTTGTTGAAGTTTGGAGAGCATACCAGATCGAAATACTACATAAATTTATCAATTGAAGTGGCATGGCTGGTTCAAATATTTTGCTATTGAAGTTTTGTTCATTACGAGGTCATAAGAGATATTTTATTATGAACCCATTCAAAAGATGTTTCTTATATATAGGCCTAATTGAAATATGAGTGCATGGTTTCTTCAGACTCATAAGCAACATCGGTGATCACAAACATAGATGGATAGTTGTTCATCATGAAGAAAGTGAACATGGTTCAAAATTATTTGTGTCCACCAATGTAAATAGATATTGCAGAGAAATTGATGTACTTGGTTTCATCCCAACCCCCCCAAAGATGCATTTTTTTTAAATGGAAACATATATTGGCTACATTTGAGAATCATTTTAGAGGAAGATGCTCTATATTCTTATACTATGTGGTCACTTGACATTGGATTGAACAAATGGGATGGTCATGCAATTCATATAGGATGCATCAAATGATCCATGTGTTTGACCATACATCAAAACCAAATGATATGTCTTGTAAATGATGGTAGGACAACTATATGGTCCATAACTGAAATGACAGATCTGAGGCTTGATGCATCTGCAGTTCAAGAGGTGCATGGATTTTGAATATTTGGAAGAGATTTGAGATGGACCCTTTTAGAATATATGACATTCCATATAAATACACATTGTTGGATCCGATACCTTCCATTTCGAGCTATGGGGAGTTTTATTCTGATGTGTAGGTATGGTCAAATTCCGTTCATATATTATGACCTCAACACTTGTAGAGTTACTCATGTAGGACCTAATGAAGGATCATTACTCTGAAGTCATCGATTGCATATGCCAATAGATAACCAGTGTACCAATATGATAATGTTTAGAAATTTTTGCCCTCTCACTCCAAGCATGCACATATTCGATGATTTACTCCCTCTTCCTACAAATTGGGATGAGTCATTAGACCTTTATGGGATGTAAACTATATGCAAAAGATGTTTTTTTTGCATCTTTTCTGAATTTTGATGATATTTTATATTATCTATGTCAATGTAATTATTTTCTATATGTAAATTATATAGTGCCAAAAACACTTCATTGTGGATGTTATGTTTTATTGTAGTGTATGTATTTTATTGCGATCATCTTTACATCTTGTAATTTTATATTGTACTTCAATCGTACAAGTAACATGCAAAAAAATATTTTTATTTCTCTAACAGTTTTAAATTATACTTATGTCTACAAAGTGTTGATGTAATTGTAACTTTGAAATGTATTCACTTGTATTTCTTATCTATTGTAACCTGATGTTCATTTCGGGATGTATTGTAATGTACTTGAGTCATGTCATACCCCAATGTTTATTCTGGGAAGTTTCTATAATGAGAAAGTCATGTCAAGTCATTGTGGATAACCCTCCTATTGGTCAAGGGTTAAAGTCCCCACAGTTGTGGGGCCCTTGGGTTATTAGACTATCCTAGTGAAGTCAACCCTAGGTGAGTCCTTGTAAGTCAGGGAAATAGTCCCCACCAATGCGTTACCCCCCTATTGGTCAGAGGAGGAAAAGTCCCCACAAGTGGTGGGGTACTAGAGTTATTAGACTCTCCCAGAGATTTCGGCTCTAGTAAGTAATTGTTAAGTGAGGCCGACATGTTGGAGTGGGTTCCAAGTGAATGAAAGAATTAAAATAGAGAGTGAGAGACTCTCTATTTATCATACTCATACACATACACTCACTCATTGGGGCGCATGAGTGAGAGAGAAGAACCTCTCTTTGTGTGTGAGAGAGAGAATGCTGCTGTCAGGAGATCATCTTATTGTTTTCCTGTTTTATATTTTGGTGCTGATTCTATCTCTAAGGAAGTTGTGGGGTTTTCTCCTTTATGGATTCCCCAAGGAAAAGTCTTTGTGTCTCTTGTATCTTTTGTTGTGCTTGTGTTTTATTGCTTTGCATGTTATTCTCTCAGTTAAAGATCCTAAGATCATAATGCTAGCTTGAATGATAAAAAAACTAACATGGTATCAGAGCTAACTTGAGAAGAAGACATTGTGCAGTTGTAGAAGATAGGAATTTTTAATTTTTGGGTCTCTCTCCACAATCCATCAGAAAAATTATGCTAGGCTGACTCTCCATTGAAGGGCACATCTTTCTGTCGAAGCGGAATTCGATTCCGAGCATTTTTAGTTTTTGATGCAGAAACTAGGGATTTCCACAGAAGAGGAATTTTTGAGTGATCCCAGCATAGGATTGTTCTCCTCATAAAAACCAAAGTTTAGAGACCTGGATCAAGAATTTTGGCTAGGTGAAACTCCAGGAAAGTCAAACCCTAGTTTGACCCAGAGCTAGAAAAACACTAAATACTAAAACTGCTACGTTTTGGTACATTTGCTATATTCCGAGATTGGGGAAGGCTAAGGAGTGGAAAATTTCAGGAGATGAATATAACATTCGGATTAACACTGTATCCAAAATTAATCCTTATATTCACTATATTCTGGGAGCTATGATCCCTCCAAGTTAGGGTTCCATCCTCTTCCAGAATTCATCCCTAAACAAGACACCTGGGGAGAATCGAAATATCTTGGGTTAAAGAGGTCCAAATGGAATTCCTTAGGATGTTACAGAAAGGGAACGGACTTTAATTTCTTTGATCTAAATTTTAGACTCAGAAGATGAACCAGTGACATGTGGAAGTCCATATAACTTCAATGTTCTAAACAGTCCTGTAAAAGGTCACCTTGGGAAAAAGATCATAAATCCCAATTGGGGAAACCAATTTTAAAGAAACATATGGTACTGGAACAGGGACGTGCTAATTTACCTCAGTGAAAAATTTCAGACACAGAGGAGCATTAATTTCACATATATCACAGAAAAAGTAACACGCATTTCTACAGAAGAAATTGGAACTAGGGCTTCCTGTTTCGGGAGCTTCCCTCCACTGTTTTCAGAAAAGGAGTACATTGGACAAATCCATTTGAAGAGATATATATTTATGTCCAATCATATCTGAAAGATTCCAAGTTTTGAAAATTAGGGTTTCTCTAACAAACCCTAGATCAGCCAGCTCCGGAACTAGGACAGACACCTCAAATTGGTAATATCTAATATTTTGCTATTTTCATTTGAGGTTCTCATTTAAAAGTGATCTGTCACATCAGCTTGATGATAAGCTTGGTGAAGTTGAATAACTTCCAAGCATGGAAGTATATGATCTCTCTGAATAAAATGGATTGGACATCTACATGAGTTTAGAGATTCCAGTTCCAGAGGGAGATGAGGCTCAAAGCCTTACACAAGAAGAACTTGGTCAAGGCCAAGAATATCATTGTTGATTCAGTCATGAATCAACTTGTACTACAAGTGTCTTCCTTAAAGACACCAAATATTTTTTCTTCCTTGACCAAGCTATTTGAAGGGAAGATCATAAATCAGAATATGACCTTAAGAAACTAGTTGAAGGAAGTGAAGATCCAGAATAAAGAGACCATACAGTCATACTTTACAAGGGTCTCTCAAATAAAAGAACAACTTGAAGCAGTAAAAGAAAAAGTGAAGAATGCAGAAGTGGTGATAACCACCTTGAATGGCCTTCTAGGATCATGGGATTCATTCATGCGAGGAATGTGTTCCAGAAGGAAGTGACTACTTTCAATAGACTCTGAGAAGAAGAAGAAGCTCGAATCATAAGAAGAGAAGAGAAGATGGGAGCAACTGAAGATCAAGCTCTCACCATCCAAAGAAGATCCCTCAATCGATGCGGAATATGAAGATCTCAACTCTTGAAGAACTTCGTATCCACCTTAGCATTTGGATAAGAAACGATGCTGTTATGAATGAAGAAGATGATGAAGCTAAAGACTCAAGAAGGAGTATACCCATGAAACAAATAAAGATAAGTATTCAATTGTCATTTCATGATATTATTTTGTTATGCATTTGTTTATATTCAGTTGATGTATTATGCATGATAGGATGTTTGCATTAACGACAGTATACTACTAATATGCATGTGATGGGTAAGTATCTCATGGTGCTATACAAATCTCCATTTCTACTTATCTAGAATGAAACATCTTTGCTGACATATTAGATTAGTGCACAATCTCAATGTTATCCTGGTAGAGATAGAAGGTATCTAGAAAAATTTTCATGATATATGGATGAATGTTGTATTGGCTAAAGTAGTTGCATGATCATATATTTATGCATAAGAATTTCCCAGTATGAATATTCCTTATGAAATTTTTCTAACCATACAAATGCATTTGACTTGTAGGAAAGATCGCATACATAATCACCTACAAGCAAAGAATAATGAATACTTGTTCCGAAGAACAAGTGACGACAGTTCAAAGACAAAGAATAATATGACGAGTGCAGTGACATCATTGATGTACAACCTTCTAGCCACCAAGAATAAAGGGAAGACCAATTCAATAAGAATGATGTCTAGGATGCAGTATCAAGACCTGAAGAGAAGTTCATAGTTCCATCATGCAGTAGATGGAAACATAGTGGGATACAAAGCAAGATTCATACCACGAGGCTTCTCACGAAAAGAAGGCCTAGAATACAAAGACACATTTGCAGCTAGTTTGATGAATATCTGAACCTTTGCTCCAAGGTTGATAAAGGATGATAAGCTCATAGATGGATGCGAGAAGAAATTTTGAAAAAGTTCAATATAGAGGATCTTGGTATCCAATGATCCTAGATGGATACTAGTAGCAGAGAAAGATACTTGTCACTCTAGATCATAATGTTTCAGTGCATATAGCATGAAAGACAGAGCGAGAATGATGCTCCACTTCAAAGGGAGTGACTGCAAAAGATCCAAAGGTTTGACATGGTACAACAGGATGGATAGATTACTGATGACTTTAGGCTTTACTGAGAGTAAACTGGATTCCAACCTTTGCTTCAAGGTTAAAGGCAAAAGACTAGTGATGCTCCTGTTATGTGTCGATGCACTATTTTTCAAGGCATGGAGGTGTGGAAGAATGCGGATGGAATATTCCTTGGAAAAAGGAAGTATGGTGTAGAGATCCTAAAGAGGTTTGAGATGATTGACTGCATGGCCATCACCACACCTATGGCATCGAAGATGAAGCTATTGAGTGATGATTCATCAGAGATAGTTGCTACGATGTATCATCAGATGATTGGATCCTTGATGTACTTGATGAACACGAGACTAGACATTTGCTTTGCTGTGAACACCTTGAGCCAGTTCCTGATAGATCCGAGACATGTTCACTTGATTGCTACAAAGAATATTCTGAGGTACCTGAAGGGTACAGTTGATTATGGGCTCAAGTACGATGCGAATCAAAATATTAACCTGGAGGGTTATGTTGATTCAGATTGGGCAGGCAGTTCCTTCAATAGGAAGAGCACTTCAGGGTGTTGTTTCAGTATGGGATCAGGTGTTATCTCTTGGTTTAGCAAGAAGCAATCCTGTGTGGCACTGAGTACAGCTGAAATTGAGTATGTCGCAGCTTGTTCAGCTAGTTGTGAGGCAGTATGGATGCGGAAGCTACTATATGATATATTTGATCTCTAGTTGGATTCTACTTGTATACATTGTGACAACCAAAGTTGCGTGAAGTTGGTAGAGAATCGAGTGTTCCATGACAAGTTGAAGCACATCGAGATCAAGTACCACTATATCAGGGATATGGTGTAGAGGGGAACAGTGAAGCTCTAGTATGTTGTGATGGAGGAACATATAGCTGATGTATTGATGAAGCCATTGGCTAGGATGAAGTTTGAGTTCTTTAGGGAGAAGCTTGGTGTTCTCCGGATCGAGTTTTCCTCCAAGAGAAAATGATGAGACCCATAGCCATTCTGACATGGTGAGAGGATTGGTTCCTTCCATGGTCAGATGTAAGGGTTGAGCCATTCTGTCATGGTGAGAGGATTGGTTCCTTCCATGTTAGATATGAGCGATGGCCATTCTATTGAGTAGGATAGATGTAAGGGCAATTGTCATTCTAGGAATGGAGGCACCTGGTCAGTTACCAAGAAAACTCAGTCTAGGACTGAGAAGCCAATCTGATGTGACAGAGGGATGTGTTCCCACTTGATCAGATGTAAGGGCTGAACCATTTTGTCATGGCTAAAGGATTAAGTTCCTTCCATGTCAAATGTGAGTGTTGGCCATTTTGACGAGTAGGTCGGATGTAAGGGCAACTGTCATTCTCTAGGAGAATGGAGGAACCTGGTCAGTTACCAGGTAGCTCAATCAAGGAGGACTGGGGGCCATTTTGATATGACTGTAGGATTGGTTCCTACAAGATCAGATACGAGTGCAAGCCCTTCCATCATTATGAGCAGGATGTGTTCCCACTTGGGTGGATGTAAGTGCAGAGCCTTTCTTCGATCATGTGTTGATCATATATAAGTGATGAGCCTTTCTTCGATCATGTGTTGATCAGATATAAGTGTTGTGCCTTTCTTCGATCATGTGTTGATCATAGGTAAGTGCAGTGCCTTTCTTTGATCATGTGTTTATCAGATAGAGATGTTGAAGCCTTTATTCGATCATGTGTTGATCAGATGTAAGTGCTGGGCCTTTCTGATATGATTATAGGATTAGTTCCTACATGATCAAATGTGAGTGTTGGGCATGCCTTTCTGATGAGTGGGTCAGATGTAAGTGTTGGGTGTGCCTTTCTTCGATCATGTGTTGATCAGATCTAAGTGCAGTATCTATCTTCGATCATGTGTTGATCAGATAGAAATGATGAGCCATTCTTCGATCATGTGTTGATCAGATGTAAGTGCAGTATCTATCTTCAATCATGTGTTGATAAGATAGAAATGATGAGCCTTTCTTCAATCATGTGTTGATTAGATATAAGTGTTGAAGAAGACCTACATGGAGGCTAGGCCTACAACCAACATGAAAAAGGGTCGGCTCTATAGAACTTCCTATGACGAGAAGAATTATGAGATAGCACCCGTGTTGATCCAGATCAAGTGATGATCGAGATCCAATGATGATGATCCAACAGTGTTGATCCAGATTGAGTGATGATCCAGATCCAGTGATGATGCCCAGTGATGATCTAGATCAAGTGATGATCTAGATTCAATGATGATGGTCCAGATCGAGTGATGATCTATATCCAGTGATGATGATCTAGATCAAGTGATGATCCAGATCCAGTGATGATCCAGATCCAATGATGATGATCCAAATCGATTGATGATCTAGATTCAGTGGTGATGATCTAGATCGAGTGATGATCCAGATCCAGTGATGATGATCCCGATCCAGTAATGATGATCCAAATTGAGTGATGATCTAGATTCAGTGATGATGATCCAAATCCGAATGAAGATGAATTACAGATGAAAATGACATGAAGATGAAGATGACTTGAATATGACGAAGACCTGATGATGACAAAAATGATACAGAGAAGAATACTTGTGCTGATAAATTGTGTCGAGCGAATACCTTCCTAGTTAAGAGGGAGTGTTGATGTAATTGGAACTTCGGAATGTATTCACTTGTATTTCTTATCTATTGTAATCCGATGTTCATTCTGGGATGTATATTAATGTACTTGAGTCATTTCATACCCCGATTTTTATTCTGGGAAGTTTCTATAATGAGAAAGTCATGTCAAGTCATTGTGGGCAACCCTCCAATTGTTCAAGGGTTAAAGTCCGCACAGTTGTGGTTCCCTTGGGTTATTAGACTATCCTACTGAATTTGACCCTAGGTGAGTCATTGTAAGTCAGGGAAATATTCCTCACCAATGTGTTACCCTCCTATTGGTTAGAGGAGGCAAAGTCCCCACAAGTTGTGGGGCACTAGGGTTATTAGACACTCCTAGAGATTTCAGCTCTAGTAAGTAATTGTTAAGTGAGGCCAACATGTTGGAGTGGGTTCCAAGTGAATGGAAGAATATAAATAGAGAGTGAGGGCCTCTCTATTTATCATACTCATACACACACACTTACTCATTGGGGTGTATGAGTGAGAGAGGAGAAGCTCTCTCAGTGTGAGAGAGAGAGAGACTACTACTGTGAGGAGATCATCTTACTATTTTTTGGTTTTACCTTTTAGTGCTGATTCTATCTCTGAGGAAGTTGCAGGGTTTTATCCTTTATGGTTTCACCGAGGAAAATTCTTTGTCTCTTGTCTCTTGTGTTGTTCTTGTGTTTTATTGCTGTGCATGTTATTCTCTTAGTTAAATATCCTAAGATCATAATGCTAGCTTGAATGATAAAAAACTAACACAAAGAAAAAAAATTGTATTTTATCTGTATTATAAAAAAAGGAATATTTACATTAATCCATCTACTAACACCTTCTCTTATTTTGTATTATAGAAATGGATATGGTCCATGTTATTTGGAAATCACTGCCAATTGACATACTTGAAATGATTTTTCTTTGGTTTCCTTTATCGATGATTATTCATTGAAAATGGTTTTCCAAGTTTGGATTCGTATGTTGTCCAAAAAAAATTTCATCTCACAATGGAAACACAATCAAACGAAAGAATATGGAGTTTTGGTTGGTTTTGGCTCTTCTTCTAGACAATGGTTTGTTGGTCATTACATTAGCCAATTTGGAAATTGTTCATCTTTGTGTACACCACTTTTGAACATTCATTACAAAATCGAGTTGATGTGTGGTTCAATTGTTACAGTTTCACCATCCAGTATCTTATATCGAAAAAGAAACTACTATATCATCAATCCATTCACAATTTGTACATTTGTAGGGTCTCTTGGTCTTGGTGATTGGGGTTTCTTTACATTGTTGAGAAATGTTCAACAACAAAAATACCATTGGGAAGCTTTGAAACATATTTATGTAGAATTTTAAACAAAATATTTTATTTCCAGTAGTATTCACATGCAGTGGAGACAAACATGTCCTCTAGATGGCGATGTTCTGTGACCCAAAAATCCCATATTGTATAATAAAACAATGTTATCGGTGGATAGTTATGCGGTTTCTAGAGCTAATCATATATGTATATACAAGTTATGTTGGATAGATATTGAGAATAACAAATGGGGGTTCCAGTTTATTCCACACTCGAATTCAACATTATCGATTTGCCTAACATGTTATCACAATGAAATTCTTTGTTTTATCAATGATCGGAGAACTATATTGTGGTCTATAGAACAAAAAGAAAATCAAAATGATTCAACAAATTCTTTGATGGGCAATGGATGTTTAGAAGGCGGATTGCGATGGAGTTTCATGTCTAATTTGACCTTGGGAATCAATGGCAAATGTAGTGGATATTTTCATGTTGCGGCACTTGATAATTACATGCTCATGTGCAAATGTGACCGTCTTACTTTCGTCTTCAATAAATTCACCGATGCACATTATAATGTTGTAAGAGAATATAGAATGTTGGATTCTGCATTATCCAAACTTGAAAATCCAACACAACTAAGTGTTGTTGAGCTTGTAGACAACATATCCATCATTCTAAGTTGCCCAATCATGGATTCAATTGATGATGTGTTTTCAAAGGGATAATATAAACATTCCATACATGTCTATAACATGTATGGAATGTTACTTGCATGTATGTTATGCAAGTCAACATGTTTGGATGCTTCATTATTATACTTATTCAAAATATTTCTTTTCAACAAACTTTACCAGAGTTTTGGCAATCTACATTATCTTTGAAATAGAAATATAATAATAATAATAATAAATATACCATACATGCCGATTAATTGAATCTCTTGGATAAAAAAAATGAGTAAAATATTAGTTTATATCTTATCAAGTTGCGATAATAAAAATATTATAAGATAATATTTGAACAAAGGTTGAAACTTTTATGTTTTAGTTCCTTTCATCTATACCTATAACCTATCTCTGTTCATTAATATGGTTTGGCAATAGTTGTTTTTATGTATTTTTTCATGTAGATATGTCATCAAAGAAAAACAATAATTGCAGCAGTGAAAAGAACTTGATGGAAACATCGTCTCACCCAAAAAAAGAGTATTGGCAAAAATACTATAACAAAAAAAGAAGATATTAATAAGAAACATCGTTAAATATACAAAGATAATAATGAGAAAATCAACAAATGAAGAAGAGAACGTCATGGTGAATCCTTTGCAAATGTGGTTGATTCTCAAGGCAATCCCACTAAATTCCAGAGAATATCTGATATAATGAGGAGATCAAATCGTTGAAGTCAATTTCTATTGTCATCGCCTACATACAGCGACAATTGTAATGAAAGGTTGAATGAATTTATTGAACCATTCATAAATCATACTTCTGGTGAAAAGGTATATAATCATGGCACTAAGGTATAAGGATTACATGGTGTTATATATTTTTTAATTAGTATTTATGTGTACAATATAGATATACTTACATACATGTTCAATATTTAGATAACTACTTGCAACAATTGTCTAAATCAATCGTTTGATTAGTGCGAGGAAGCTATGCATACAAATAATAATGAAATAATACAAAATGATAACACAAACATAGTTGAAAGAAGCAGTGGAATAAGAAATTTTTTTCTTGAAACAACAAAGGACACGAATTCCAAGTTTGCGAGGAATGACTCTTACAACAATGCAAAATCTATGCATAGAAATAAAAATGAAATAGTACAAAATGATAACACAAACATAGCTGAACGAAGCAGTTGGATAAGAACAATTTCTCTTGGAACAACAAAGGACACGAATTCCAAGTCTACAAGGAATGAATCATACATCCACACAAACAATGCATTGTTAATGAATGAAGAATAAAGGATTCAAAATCTACTCGAAACCGGTTTACAATTTTCCAACTCAACAAGATCTGTTTCTATTGGAATAACCAAGGTATTATTTCACCTATCAAAGACAAAAACCATGCATTTGACCTTAACTCCAATAAAAGGAGTGTTATATGCAATATTATTTCAATTTCGTGTGCAATAATTAAACGAGAAACTGTATTGAAATTTCAAGATGGTAACATCCATGGACAACAACGAGTCAGTGTTGGACATAATTGTCAAAGAAACAAGAAATCATTCAATGTCATCCCTCATTCTGGTGAAGATGACTCTACAAAATGTCGATGAAATCTATGCTTTTTGCATCCATCCAAATATCATGGAATTCGATCACGAAAATAGTTCTACACCAATGAAGGATCAAGGAATAATTCAAAACTGAATCATGATCAGTAGCCCAAGTGGAGATGCAAAAAGGACTATTTTTATTGATACATCAAAGGTCTTACTCAGCCTATTCATAAGAAAGTTGCATTTTTTTATGTTACGATAAGATTTGACATAATATTTAACAAAGACATTTTCACGTTTTTAGGATAATAGCACCGAGGCTCGTCGAGGACAAAACAATCAAACCTTAAATCACTTGAATGATATGAGGGGAACTGGCCTTCAATATAATTTTCATGATGGAAGCCATATGTGCCATGTTTCAGGCACTGGTACTCGACAAAGACAAGTCAGGAATATACAACGCCGCAACAATAAAGGAGAGAGTTCATGTAGGAATGTCTCATCTCACTCTGTGTTGAATGATAACCTACAGGATCAATATCATGGTTTACATATACATACATCAAGAAATATGGTTGAGAGTTTCCAACAAATTTCCTCTTTCCATCAAGCATTTCATGCCTAAATTGATAAATTGTCGATTGTGCAAATGTGTAGTGTTTTTCATGAATCATACCCTAGAATGAATGTTTTCAGATGATATGAAGGACCTATCTGTTTCATATCCATCATTTCTCTCAATATAACAACATAAATCCTGCCAAAACAACCTCCCGTTTTATCAATTTTGAAACAGGTTGAAGAAATGTTAATAACACGAGTGAATCCAATACTATAGGTCACAAATGCACATGGAGGCCAATATAAATAGAGTGTCCATACAATTATCTTCCCGCAAGATATCGTTTCAAAATTTAAGACTCTTCTTCATCGAATAGAAGAGAAAGACATATTAATTGTCAAAAGAAAAGGGCCTCCCTCCAAGCCCTTTGATTGCATTGTTAGTAGGTCGCGATTCATGGATGCATTGCATTACAAAATATGAGTGGAAAAATATTACCGAGATGTTGAAATTGATCCAGAATCAGTTGTATGTCTCCCATACCAGCAAACAGATATCTCCTCTAAATTGCATTATATCAACTTCGACATAGTCGACTCAGAAGAGATTGATGCAAAAATTGATATATTTGGAATTCATCAACTTGTAACTCATCCTTCATCTTTTACAACTATAATTCCAAATGCACAAAGAGAAATTGAAGGGATACAGAACTTTGTTAATAAAGAATCTAATTTTTCATATTTAGATATGGCATGGCCAGAGATTGGTTTGTCTCCAATAAATGAATACAACACAGAAGGTTTGTTTGACATGGAATTTATGACATTATTTCCTATGGGAATTTTTTATTGGTTGCAACCACATTTGAATACTGTCCGCTTACATGAATATGGTTTGCACCTACTTAAATATTGTGATCAAATTTTTGGAAAACATCCAAGGTTTTGGTATTTTGTATTGAACATGATAATGAGACACCGAATGCAAGGAACAGCTGTTGTATTCGTCAAAAAAACATTGAAGATGGCATACCTTCAACAATTGAAGATTTACATAAGGAGCTAACTGAATTCCCATACACTAGATTAGCTAAACGATTGGTGTGTTTTGATTCACGTCTTCGAGTAACAAAGGCGTACTGGAACATATGTCGTAGTGATATTACTAGCATGATATCACAGATTGGTTTCCCAACTTTTTGTTTCACTCTGAGTGCAACCGATACCAAATGGAAATACCTACATAAAGTTATGCCCAATTCTGCACTTGTATCTGTACAAAACAGAAATAGACGAAGAACTGAGAATGTTATAAACTATCCACATATTGTTGCAAAGTATATGCATGAACATTTTAGTATTTTTCATGAAGAAATCATTATGAAATACCTTCATGCTAAAGACTACTAGTACAGGTACATCATTTCCTTATTCTATTCTTTAACCTAATATTATTAATACATGATGAGTCTCATAGGTATCAAACTCATCATCTAAAAAATTTAAAGTACAAATTTTGTTGCATCCTAATATTATTAATACATGATGAGTTTCATAGGTATGAATGGCAACATAGGGGATAAACACATTTCCATGGCTTCCTGTGGTTAAAAGGTGAACCAGACATGGACCAACTTGATTGGAAAGACACAACAAGAGATGATTCAACAAGACAATCCTTTGACAATTATGTAACAACATGGAATCCTCGTGATGATCACCACAAGAATATATCTATTCATCGACCCATACAGGTATTAATTCTTGCACATGATCTAGGAACTAGGAATCAAAATCATCAAAGAATAATTAACAAATACTCATGAATTGGAAAATAACTGGATACAAAATAGGTATCCTCTCTATATATTTTATAAACAATAAAGAATTACAATTTCCATGCATAGCAATGGCTTAACTCCATGAATAATTCGAATACCTAAGGGACAATTAGAATTCAGTGAATGAGTCTAGCTTAACTGACTCTTTGCCATGCAATCTCACTCAGTTAACCACTTGACCAAAACCCTAATTGACTCACCAAACCCTAACTGAAGTTGGAGTGCAATAAATGACTAAATCTCAACTGAAGGAGATCAAACACATGTCATAGCAATCCAACCATCAAGTGCTAGTCCTGCATGACTCCAATGAACCTTGATGAGGTTAACTGAAGATGAACTGACCATCAGAAGTTGGTGGAGGCGCCTTGTTGACTCCATTTCATTAAATAATAATAAAATAATCATTAAATAATATATTTAATGAATGGAGGCACCTTAACTGACTGTAACTGATTGGTTGAACTGATTGTAACCACCAGTTAGTCATTAGCTGCATTAATGTCACACAGATCACCCCTGGAGTGCTCCAGTTAGCCTCCTTGACTGTAGGTAGGCATGGGAGTGACTGGGATGATGTTAATTTATGCTCCACTGATGTCAATTAAACTTAGGATAGTGGTTTAACTAGGCCAATTTGATCGAAAGAGTGAGTATGATGGTAAATGTCTCCAACACCCCCCCTTAAGCTATACTCAGGAAGAGTTAGAAAACATATATGAATAAAATGCTAGGGCCCTGGAAACTAAGGCCATAGGTCACCCTGTACAATAAAGTAACTACTTAATATAATGAAGGAAATGGGGAAAACCTCTTGGGAAAAATACCCCCCCTCAAACTAAGCAGTAAATCAAGAATTGGTTCTTCTATGCAGCAGCATCCTGAGACTGTGCATGTGAAACTATGAATCCAAACTAAATGAATATGTCTAGAGGAATATTCCACTTTGGAAGAAAAACAATGCACTCAATTGAATCAGAAATATAAACAGCTGCACAGTGAAAACTAGACCCATGTAGAGCAACTGAAATCATCTGAAGAGAAAGAAAAGGTTCTTGAGGATTCGAACCATGTGTGGAACACTCAAGAAACTGATATGTTGCAGCATTGAACAGCAAACCATGAGTGGTAAAATCAGCCCCAATTTTTAGGAGCAAGTGTCCAAGCGGATGCATAATGTCTTCCTCTTTACTAGTTCTGTGAGGAGATGAGCTTGTGACCAAAGGTAGAGAATCCCTGGGACTCTGGAGAGCGAATGATTGAGCTCCATAATATGATATAGATTATGAAATAGCTAATGAATCACAAAATAAAATATCAGCAACCTCACAAGAGGAAACCAAGACCAAATCCCCAGCAGCAACATTGAAGAAGAACTGCGGTACTTGATTTTTCACACCGGAATTGGTGAGAGCAGCTACAAGCATGGCTCAAAGATCTTGAATTTTAAAATATGAAAAAAATAATATCAGATAAGAATCTAAATCATATCTAAATAATTTCACAACATATCCAAAACTGTGAAATGAAATCAAATCCCCAGCAGCAGTTTTGTAGGAGACTTGTGGTACTTGTTTCTTCACACCGTTGATGAGAACAGCTACAAGCAGTACTGAAGGTTTATGAACCTAAAATTTTGAACCAATAAATATTATATCAGATCCAAATAATATCATATCAGATCCAATAAGGTTCATATCAGATCCAAAATTATGGTCAACCGAGATGGTAGATGCACAGTTTTCGTCTTCTTCAAAATTCTGAATTTTGGTGCATGCAATCGTCCAGGGATTTGTTGGAAGATCTAGATCATGGGGAGTGAATGGATCACTCTGGTAATATGATATTTCTTCCAAAATATCCAAGGTATCACATATTTGCACACCAGCAGCAACATTAGAGGAAGAAAATTCAAATTTCTCCTCACTTTCGGAAGCAATTACTGGTAAATTTTGCACAGAATTCAAAGGAAAATCACCGGTGAATGTTTGCATGGAAGTGCAGCAGAATTTTTCTTCAATATCAAAGATTCTAATTTCTTCTTCTATTTCAGCAATATGAGAAGATGAGATATCAGAGATCTCATGAACTTTCGGAGCATCAGGAGAAGGAGTCACTTCATGGAGACTTTCTTCAATTCGAATTGAATGTGTAGAAGATTCTGTTTCATCTTCATCTTGAAAAAATTCATCAGAGAGAGTAGAGGCCGAGACTTTTGATTAAAGAACTCTTGTGGTGCTGGCTGTGATCTCCAAAGTACTATTATAATCCTCATTGTGCTTGCCAAAGGTTCTGTCCAATTTTGTCCAGAGATCCTTTGGGTATTCAGTAGAACCAAGATTAAGGTAGTACAAGCTATCATCAAGGGCCAGACATATTGTTCCAACAGCTCTATCATTGTCATTTAGCTAGTCATTCTCATTCTCATAAGACTCTCTTCCAAGTCCAATAGACACCTCATAGAGACTGTGTCTCTTCATATATACAATCATCTTCAACTTCCATTTTGAATAGCTTGTGAATGGGGTGAGAGGAGGGATTGATGAGTCCATTCGAAGTTGTACCTGATAAAACCTACAAATAAAAACAAAAGGGGCACCGTAAGGTCATACAACTTGCACATTTAGGCTTTCATCACACCCAGCATAGTCAATCAAACAAGCTTGATCAACAAGTTCTTTACTTGGGGTATTAAGTGGTAAGCCTTGGCTTTTGGTGCAGTGCTAGATTTTTGAGCTATTGCTCAAATTTCATGGAGAAATCTGTCAAAAATCTTGTTTTTGAGAGATTGTTCTTCGTCCCACCGCATGCTCTGATACCATATTAATTCTTGCACATGATTTAGGAACTAGGAATCAAAATCATCAAAGAATAATTAACAAATACTCATGAATTGGAAAATAACTGGATACAAAAAAGGTATCCTCTCTGTATATTTTATAAATAATAAAGGATTACAATTTCCATGCATATCAATGGCTTAACTCCATGAATAATTCGAATACCTAGGGACAATTCAAATTCAGTGAGTGAGTCTAGCTTAACTGACTCTTTGCCATGCAATCTCACTCAGTTAACCACTTGACCAAAACCCTAATTGACTCACCAAACCCTAAATGAATTTGGAGTGCAATAAATGACTAAATCTCAACTGAAGGAGATCAAACACATGTCATAGCAATTCAACCATCAAGTGCTAGTCCTGCATGACTCCAATGAACCTTGATGAGGTTAACTGAAGCTGAACTGACCATCAGAAGTTTGTGGAGGTGCCTTATTGACTCTAGTTCATTAAATAATAATAAAAGGTAAATGTCTCCAACAACAGGAAGATCCTTGCTTATTGGTTACCATTTAAATATTCAACACAAATCCCCTTGATGATTATGAGAAACTAGCGAATCGAGTGCAACAACACACAAGATGCAGTGTTCATTGTTGTTTATGAAAAAAAGGTTCCTCCTACATGTGCCAATACAATGCACCATGGGAACTTCAAGACCAGTTGAAAATATTTGTCAATGACAAAGCACAGAAAAAATATGAACTTGCTCACAACGATGACAGGTTAAATGTTCATAACATTCCTCTTATTTCAATATGGTGTGCCAATGTTGATTTCCAGCCAATTCTTTCACGTCATGTAGTTTTGAAATACATTGCAAAGTATGCTTCAAAAGGTAAGAGAAGATCAGAAATCTATAAATACATGTTGAAAATAATTTCCCATGTTGTTGAATCTAAAATTCCCTCTATATGTGGATATAAAAAATTTCTTGCTGAAACAATTGTGGAAAGAGATATAGGAGCACAAGAAAAGTGGCATATGTTGTTAAATATTCCTCTTGTTATTTCTATCCATAGATTTGTTTTAGTTAATGTTGGTAGAAAAATATTCAAAAGATTTTCTTCCATATTAGATAACAAAAAAATCCCAACAGGTTCTGGGTTTGTAGAACAATACCAAAAGAGACCTCCATTTCTGGAGCACCTATCTTTGATTGAAACTGCATGATCCTGGTCTTTTAGTGGACAACATCAGAAAGAACCGTGGAAGCCAAGAGATACACTTGCAATAATTCGTGTATGGCCATGATTATGTGAGGTTCCTAACAGCAATTCAGATTCCTTTGAGTCATTTTGCCTTAGTGAATTACTTCTCTATAAACCATTCAGAAACATTCAGATTGATATTGGCGCACCATAGAAATTATTATTCACAATTGGATGAGCCTTAGATATCGAACTTGGCATGTCAATAGGATACCTTTGGCACAGATACCATTGAAGAAGATGATGATACACATCAAGATGAAGTGATTCATGACAATGACATGGATGAGTGGGAGATGTTATCACGTCTTGTTCCTCCCAATACTGTTCGAGTATCATACATTGATACTCTTGTTTGCAGAGACTTTTACTTGATCCATGCATGGAATAGTACTAAAGGTTCAAATAGAAACTTAGAGGAACCAACAGATTTCATAAAAAATGCACGCTTAAGAGGATCCATACCATATCTCTCACATTCTAGGTTGGCTTCTCCATCCTCATTTTCTGATAAGCAACGTCTTTGTTTTGAAACTGTTATTGAAAATTTCCATGAAGGACCAAATGTAGACCCACTCAAGATGACAATTCAAGTAACTACAGGAACATGAAAGTATTACCTTATACATTGTATTGTGCATGAATTTTCAATTCATTCCATAAATGGAAAAATCCCTCTGTTATTTCTGGCACCTACAGGAGTAGCTGCATTCAACGTACGAGCCAAAACAATTCACTCGGCCCTCATAATCCCTATTAAAGACTTCAAATATTTACATGGTCAGTCACTTTCTCTATTCCAAGAATAAATGCGATATTTTACAGACATTTTAATTGATGAAATGAGTTTCATTGGGCCAAGGTTGTTCATACAAATTCATTCACATATATGGGAGGCATTACCAGAAAAAAGGTCAATTACATTTGGTGGAAGATCATTGATTCTTGTTGGAGATATTGGGAAGTTGCCTTGTGTCAGAGATAAACCATCGTACGTAGGAAACACGAATAGTAGGGTCTTATGGAAAGATTTCAGAAAGGTTATTACATTAGACATGATATTTCGTTAACCAGGGACAGATCCAAATCAAGTCAATTTTAAGAGGTTACTAACCAACATCAGAAATGAAAACCCAACAGTGGATGATTGGAATCTTTTAATGTCAAGAACATATGCAAATATGGACGCTACTGAAGGTAATACTTTCAATTCAGAAATCCATTTGTTTCCTATGAACACCTTGGTAAATGTACATAATCGATGTATGCTAAAGTCACTTGGAATTCCTATAGCACGATGCGTTGCTGAACATACGAAGAATAAAGATTTTAATGACACTGATGATGACCAAATTCAACAGGAAGTGCTTTTATGTCCTGTTCAATGAGTGATGTTGACGTTTTACTTGTGGGTGGAAGCAAGGTTAGTAAATGGAGCACTTGGGACAATTCAAAACATATTTTTCTCTGATGGATCCAAACCACCACAACTACCAATGTATGCTACAGTATCTTTTCATGATTACATTGGATTACCATGGGACATTAGATATCCCAAAATTGTGCCAATAAAACCCGTTTTTAGAGGAAATCGCAAGCAAATCCCATTGTGTATGGCTTTGGCTCTTACCATACACAAATTACAATGTTTGACTTTACAAAGGGCAACCATCAATATTGGTATCACAGAGAGGAAAGGTTTAACTTTCATAGCAATTTGAAGGGTCAAATCTATTGATGGTTTATAAATATCTCTGCCCTTTACATTCGAAAGGTATTCAAAGATGGCCAAAAGTGCATATGCTACAATTAGGAAGAAAGAAGAACAAAGGTTGGAATCCATTTCATCTTAAACATCAAAACTATTAGGTTATTAGGTAACTTGAATTTTTATTGTATATACATTCATATTTACATGTTTCATTCTTATTATTTTCATTGGCAGTAATAAGTATAAATTGCAAGAGAGAAAACCAAATTACAAATAGAATAGGTTTAATCTCTATTTATCCATTGTCTCTTCATATAGTTGTCAATAATTTTTTTTTCTATATATTAACCTACACTATTTCAATATGTTCAAATAAAATGCCATTTATAACCATTTGTTAAGCTGTATTACGATATAAAAATATAGTGGAAACCATTTTTTTTTACTAACTTAATTGGATTTTTTTTCTTCATATTATTTCTTTATATGTTCAAAGAGTAAATATTTAGTTAGTTATCTTTTTTTTTTATAATATCCTCACAAGTAAATGTAATTTTTTTTAATTGAGTTATATCAACTAAATGTGAATGTAATGATGAAATGTGCTACAAAAATACTATTGAATGATAGATTAGCAAATGGCATGACAATTATTTGAATATATATAACCATGACCATGCAACTTACATTTTTTTATATTGTATAATTTAATTATTATTGATATCTTAGAATTTTAGCACTTATGCCACATTTCCTCCAATGTTGTTTATTGTATTATTTAGTTATCATGATGTTTGAATTCATGAAACCATATATGTCTTTATTTTCCAGATCTTTGCCTGAAATCCAAATAAAAAATGGATGTAAAAAAAATCAACCATCGTCCAACAGTCTACAGCAAACCCATCATAGACGAACCAAGGTTGAGATGTCTATTTCAGATAAATGTTCTACATCCTAGAAGAGGAAATCTTTCCAAGCCAGAAATTCAAAAGGAGATAGGGAAGAAATTTGGCATTAGTGATACACAAAAAATATTTATTTACAGTTTTCGTACATATGGACAAAGATCGTTAGTCTTGTGTTGTTATATGACAAGCTTGAGGATGCAATAAAATATGAGCCTAACCACAGATTGTTGAACAACGAAATTCATGATATTGGCAAAAATACCCAAAAAAAATACTAAAAAAAGAGCAAAGAAAATTCATGGTGTCATGTAAAGAAAAAAAAATTGTTGAGCCACTTTCATCGTCCTCTATATATGAAAAAATAATCAGAGTGCATTTTATTTCTTTTCGCATCAGTGTATTTATTTCACTCTATCATTGCATGCAATTATGTAAACATGTTAAAGATATTTTATAAGTTTGAAATAATTTTTTGAATTTTGATTTGTTCCTAATTAATTCGTTGTCAAATTGTAGCTTATTTGTAAGTAGTTTAAATATCTTTGTGTGTTCGTTCAAAGAAATTATTTTTACGAATTATTATGTTTATGTTGGTAATACCTATGTAATTTTAATGTTATTGTTTATTTATTTTCAAATGGATCCCAACATTTGGATTTTATTGACACTCGAGTTTCTAGAGATGATTCTCCTCTGGGTGCCATTTTCAACATTGGTTTGTTTTCGATCAATCTCTAAACATTGGGAAGAGCTATTGTCTAGGCCATCTTTTGTTAGAGCTTGGAAAAATAACAATATAATAGAAACTAGGATTTTAATTCAACTATTGGGACAATATCAAAACCATTTTGTATATAAGTTTATCAATCATATAGGACATACATCTTTGTTGCATGTTCCTTATCCAAAGTATAGATATATGATTGAATGTACAGTTGGTTCAATCATTTTGCTCTCAAAATATTGTCCTCTACGAGGGCATAAGGATTATTACATCGTAAATCCATTCATAAAGCGTTTCTCAAATATAGGCATTATTGATATAGGATTCCATGGTTTCTTTTCTCTGATAGGTAACACTGGTCAATAGAAACATGGATGGATACTTGTACAGCATAAGCGTAGTGAAGATGGTCCTAAATTTTTTATCTATAGTAATATTCCAAATATTTTGGAGAGAAACAATTGGTGTTGATGGTGAACCTATTGCTCCTAAAGATGTTGTTTTTTATAAAGGAGAAATATATTGATTGCATGTGAAAATAACTTATGAAGAAGATGCCTCATATGTCTATAGAATGTACTCGCTGAACAATGAATTGAATATATGGGGTGTGCATTCAATTTACAGAGGATGTAGGAAATGATCTGTGTGTCTCACCTTACACTGCAACCAATTAATATGTCTTATGAATGATGGTTTTACAAGTATATGGTGCATAGATGAAATTTGGGATTTCAAACATGGTCAACATTGCGTTAAACAAACAGATAGTCATTTCAAGGATGGTAGAGGGTTAAAATGGACCCTTTTACAAGGTATGACAAGAAATATAAATAGACATTGTTCAGACTATATACCATTCCGAGTAGTTGGAAATTCTATATTGATGTGCAAGAATGCTTAAATTCCATTCATATACTATGATTTGGAAACTTGCAGTGTTACTCATTTAGTAGTTGATGAAAGATCTCCATTTGCAAATCACCGTCTACCTATGACAGCAAACATTCAATGCAGTAACATTATCATGTATTATAATTTCTTTCCTCTCACTCCAAGCATGATTTTATTCAATGATCTTATCCCATTCCCTTCGACATCATTTCAGTCCTTGTAGGATTTTGGCATGTAATTCAATAGGTATAAGAGTCTTTGTAAACAAATCTATGTTTTAGTTTTTGCATCATGTGAAAATTTTTGTATGTTTTGGTTTTAAATAAAGCATGGCTTAAACCCATGAATATTTTTATAAAGGATACTGAAATTTTGGAGTAGCTATGTTTGAGTTTTTACTTCAAATCAATATTTTTATTAGTTTTGATCTGAAAAAAAAAGATTTCTTTATTGTATAATATCAAAATTTATTAGCTATATTGGAAATTTAATGCAAACTATATTTTACATATTTTAAATAGTACAACTAATATTACATATCTTTCCCTCACATAATAAAACTATTTTAGCAATTGTGTTGATAGTTACACTAATAAATCCTCTCATGTCTTGCTATATTAATAGAAATAATAGATAATATGTTTTATTGAACATTTATTAAGGAAATAGAATTTTCCAGATTTTCATTAATGCGATTAAAATGTAAACATTCCAATTAAACCAAGGATCTCCAATACAGACACACAAATAATGCATTATTAACAAATGAATAAACAAAGCATTCAATTTGAACTCACTATCAGTACAAACATTGCAGATTAAAGAACAATTTTTTCTACTTGAAATAACAAAGATATTCCATATTTGGTTTACAATTGACATTCATGCCTTATTCAAATGAAAACAACATGAGTAATGATCATGTAATTTATGATGACTTTATGTGCTAAGTTGACGTAATGTAGAAGGTTTTTTAACAACTGCATATTCAATTCTTACTAGAATATTTCACTTGCTCAAATAACAATTTAAATAATCAATACAATATTTCACTTGCTCAAAAAACAATTTAAATAAACTATGTAATTGTTGCAATTAAAATCCTAGATTTCAAATTTTAACAATCCATACATTCATTTACATTATATTCATGAATGCAATGCTAAGTATTATATTGAAATTGTGACTTTTTGTGTTTGTTTAAGAATTTATTTGATTTTTTTTCATGAACATCATGAACCATAAAATATATGGAACTGAACTTGCTAATAAAATAATTCAGTTTCACATTAAATACATATCAATTAAACAACTATTGCAGTATTAGAGTCTACGAAAACATTTCAGTACAAACATTGCAGATTATAGAACAATTTTTTCGACTTGAAATAACAAAGATATTCCATATTTGGTCCACAATTGACATTCATGCCTTATTGAAATGAAAACAACATAACTAACGCTCATGTAATTTATGATGTCTTTCTATATTAAGTTGACCTAATATACAAGGTTTTTGTACAAGTGGATATCCAATTGTCAATACAATATTTCACTTGCCAAAATAACAATTTAAATAATCGATACAATCTTTCACTTGCTCGAATAACAATTTAAATAATCTATGTAATTGTTGCAATTAAAATCCCATAGGCGTTAAAATATATGGAACTGGAATTGCTTATAAAATAAACATCACCAATCATAAAAGATATGGAAGTGAAATTGCTTATAAAATAATTCAGTTTCACATTAAATACATATCAATTAAACAACTGTTGTAGTATTAGAGACTACGAAAACATTTCAGCAACTTATTAACTATATTGACTATATTTCACATTATATTCATGAATGCAATGCTCAACAACATATTGACTATTTATTATAAAAATGGTAATGTTACAACCTCACATTTCCAAGGAATACTATCAAATGGCCACACTCCCACCTTCTTACATCATTTTATTATAATTATCATGCTTATTTCGGTAATTTTTTATGTGTAATTGCAAGAAATTACATTAAAAAACACAACCATAATGAATAACGATTTACATTTAGCAATTTATTTGATTTTTTTTCATAAACATGACAAATCATAAAAGATATGGAACTCAAATTGCTTATAAAATAATTCAATTTGACCTTAGGGCGCTCGGACGAAGTTGGTTCCACTTTTTAGTGCCACTTAAGAAATCAGAAACGCACTTCCGAAGTGCAAATCAAGAACACATATGCATTATTGATGGTACGTTTGGAATAACCTGAGCCCAAACACAAGGCTAAGGTTCGTAAAAACATATCGCGTATGCGATATATCGCATATGCGATATTTTACATTTACAAAATGCATATGATATATATCAAAGTGCGATATATTGCATATGCGTTTTGTAAATGTTGAATATCGCATATGTGATATTCAACATTTACAAAACCACCTCAATACCAAACCACACAATAATCCTATGTATTGCATTTGTTCCCAATTCCTCCTCGATGGGAAACCCATTTCTTGACAACCTATTGACATTTGTAAATTTCTACATGTATTTTCACATAGGTTTTTTACCAAGGAGAAACAACCAAACGAAAATCCTAGTTCAAGTTTTATTTATTTCTTTTTCTATCACACCATCTCTATTTGGCTATACGTGTGACTACACCATGAAAATGCCAAAATTGGAGTGAGTATTCCTTCATCGGTCATTTAAAAAGGAGTCGCATAGCCTTGCAAAAGGTTTAAGTTGCGTAGCATCACTTGAATATTCTTCATCTTCTATTATTACAAGAAGCATAACCTACGATAAATGGCCAACACAAAAGGCCCTAGTTCATGTTTCAAATATTAATTTTTCTATCACACCACTTGTATTTCTCTGCACATGTGACTCCTTCAATGACATGCTAATGAAAGCAGAGAGGGTATTCCTCCATCCATTATGTAAAAAGGACTCCCATAGCCTCACAAAAATTTCAAGTTGTGGAGTGTCACTCAAATATCCATGTTCTATTTGTGTTGTTAACACTAGTCTTAATGGAAATTCTCCAGTAATTTAAGAAAGTTGCTTAAGGAAATAATTATTATTTCATGCTAGCTTCGAATCAACAAAGATTGAAACCTCCACAAATCTTTGCTCTAAATATATTGCATCCTCTACTTGTTATCGACAATATGACTACTTAGTTTTCTTATTTCCTCCTGTAAACTTTTGTCAAGTTCATTTGCCGTTACCCATCTCTCATAAAATTTCACTGAGATTTTAGTAACCTCCTTCTCATCTTTATTCAAGTTCATGCTTGTTGGATAACATTATTTTAGGCATATCTTCTTTGTATTCCCACACTAAATTAATCCTTCAATTGGTTTGGATGGCCTTTACTATGGCTCCAAAACCATGTTTGTAAATGCTTAGAACAATAACCATATGTTTACACCAACATAATGAGAAAAATAACCTTTCTAGTTGCATGCTTCACATTACCAAAAATATTTTATAAACTACATAAAGTGACTTACATGGCAATGGGATTATGTAAGCCTAGTTGGTAATTATGTTACCAAAAATATTTTGTAATTAATTCTTTTATTTAATTATTTAGGTAGGAAGAAGGATGGGGCATATGTGATATTTCACATTTACAATATCGCATATGTGATATATTGTGTGATATATATTGCATATGTGATATTGAAAAGTAAAAAAAGAAATAAAACAGAGGCCGCAGGCCCCTCAAATATCATTTGCATAGGATCGGGACAGCGAAAAACCACGTGGGCGAAATAACGCAGAGGTGATTTGCATTTTAGCTTTTGGAGGTCGAGTTCGAGGTTGAGTTGGAGGTGGATTGGCTCCAATGGTAGGTAAATGCTCTTATCCATTTCAATTATTCTCCAATTATTTATTGTTTTCCATAATTTCATAGTTTTTATAATTATTTTAAACAAATTTAATAATAAAAAAATTGAATGAAATCAAAGAATGATTAAGTAAAATAACTTGTATTTTTTTGTTTAAATCTTAACAGACAACAAAAATGAACAAGACAATGTGGAAAACCACCCTCTAATAACCCACAACCTAACCCATAACCTAACCCACAACAACCTAACCCACAACCTAACCCAAACCCAAACCCGAAGGGGGAACAAGATTGAAACTCACAGATTATTGCACGTTTGGCATCATTGAGGCACCTTAGCTCATCTATTAGAGGGGGGGATCATTTGAGAGAGTCTTTATCCAATGCATTGGACACAATAACAAACACAATTGCTGAAGCCCAAGGATCTCTATACAACATTAACTCATACAGAGAATCCAGGAGGAAATACTACTCCGATGGATTGAGTTATAAAGACATCAAATCCCTTAAAATTACAAAAGACCAATTATTTTCATTATTCCGGGACCCTAGCACCGGATTGGTTCCACCCACCAGTCAACCACACATTTCCATAGACTGGTGCATTGAACCAAATATAAAGGCCAATTGGATGGATCATTGGTATATGGTCTTCGATGAAGACCCTCATGGCAATAGGGACATCCCATTTTATTTCTTTAGGAAGTTTTATACAGAATTCATCCTAGGGAAACATGTTAACTGCTTCGATCTCTTAGGCTTCCAGGGTGTTGGTCACGGGATGCCCCAAGATAGGGAAGGTGCCAAGACGAATCCTAACCGTGTGACACACCCTCCACGCACACCAAAACCCCCTCGGCTATATCCTCTTGTAGGTCTTGTGATTGAGAATACACAGAAGACATTATTTGACTTGGGATATACATTGCTTCAGCATGGGATTGATGTCCAAGGCAATGTAGACCAAGGGGATGGCACTTCTAAGGAAGGCTCATCTACAGATCACACAGGAGATGCATAGCATTCAGAGTGTCTTGTTACTCCACACCCTTGCACATTGTGTGGAGGCATATGCTATGGCCTGACTTCAAACTTCCGTGACGATGGATTACTTCGCTTTGTAAGTAAAACTCATTATTTTCATATTATATTTTGTTTCATATCAAAATTTTCAATTGTTTCACAATTTATTTCTATTTAATTATCTAACAAATTATGTGAACAAATATATAGCTGGTGTCCCATGGCACACCACAGTCGCATAGTCCGCCGATCAATGTTGAGAACATTGATGCGGCTCTCAATATTGCATATGGGTTTGGTTCTTCACCAATAGGGGTAAGAACTATACTTGTTAATTTGTCAACTTTATTTACATATTTGTAGTATAGATTGTAACATTCAATACATCCTAATTTTGATAGAACATGTTTTATGCAGGGGGATCAGGATGAGTATATTGTATCTCATCCTATTCCCTCTCATGAGGTAGATTCTTAGAAACAGGTATTATTTGACATATGCTTTTAATTATGTTTCACTTTCTTTGGAAAAATCATTTTACTTGTATCGCTTTGACAAATGTTACTTTATGTAGGAACCTATTGTGACAGTGGTGCTTGAAGAGCACCAAAGCAAGGTTGTTCTCAACCCACCTCTTCCCCCCATCCATGTACATATATGTTTCACTTTCCTTGGTAACATCATTTTTCGTCCATGTAGTATATATATGTCTCTGATTCACTATTTTATCTAAAATTGACATATATGTTACTTTATGCAGGCCCCTAGTGAGGCACCGGTGCATGAAGAGAACCAAATTAGTTACCCACCTTTGACGAGCCAGCAGGTATGTTTATGTATCGTTTTCTTTGTACATTTGTGTATCACTTTCTCTGATTTGGTGCTTGAAGAGACCCAAATTGGTGACCCACCTCTTCCCCCCCAAGGTACATGTATATTTGTTGACATTGGCATATATATTTTGTTATACAGCTTGATAGTGAGCAAGTAGTGCTTGAAGAGCACCCAATTAGGGTCACTGTTAGTGAGGCACCACGACCCACCATTAGTTACTCACGTACAGTAAGTAAAAATGTTATTTTTGTTTTGGAATTTGAACAAATGTACATAGAATTTTTAAAGGTTGGTAAATTAACTTACAAAATTTGGTTTTTATGCAGTCTCCACTGATGTGACCTATCCCTCTTGTTCAGCGATGGGGATCACCAGTGAGCAGTTGAAAAAGAAAGCTAGACTTCTCTGAAGACACTGGCAGTGGAGACGAAAGGGGGGATAACTAGAACAAATGTATAGGGGGCATACATATATGTAAATTTTTGTTCATATGTACACACAGATGTACTTTTTTATCCACTATTTTGTATTATGGCCATGTGGCATGACAATTTTTGTAACATTATTTCTATACATATATAATATAAAGCAAGGTTCAAATTTATACATTTATGGTTGACTTGATCTTGGAACATGATATGTGTGGTTCACCTATGTGATATAATTATATGTGTGGTTCACATGTGTGCTAACTTATGAATTTTGAATACTTAAAGGAATAATTTACGACTCATCAAATTTTTAACATTATGGCTATCCTCAACTTTTTAACATCATAAACATACCATACACTAACTAAATTACATACACTAACAATCATAACACTATGTCATGTATGGATGTGTAATATATACCATATCATACCCTACAATACCCTATGATACTAACATCATACAATTCTAACATACGATAACATACCCTGCAATACCCTATGACACTAAAATCATACCATACTAACATACCATACCATTGTAATATACCATACACTAACATCATAACACTAAGTCATTCATGCATGTGTAATATACCATATCATACCCTACAATACCCTATGATACTAACATCATACCATACTAACACACAATAACATACCCTACATTACCCTATGACACTAACATCATACCATACTAACATACAATAACATACCATAACATAACATACTAACAATATACCATAACACTAAGTCATGCATGCATTTGTAATATATACCATATCATACCTTACAATACCTTATGATACTAACATCATGCCATACTAACATACATCATACCCTACAAACCCTAAATTGGTTGAAGTAAACCCTAGTTCCATCTCATTATTTGTCAACCCCAGTGATAGCATGCAAAATGGTGTTGGTGAAAGCCTTGTTGGTTTCTGATTTGTACATGGCCATGTGTTTCTAGTTCCCTCTCTTAACTTGGAAATTTCTAACTAAACCCTAGTTCCATCTCATGCCTTGTCAACCCTAGTTGGTGCATGGAAATTGGTGTTCATGAAAGCCTAGTTGGTGCATGCAAGTATTGGTGATCATGTGTTTCTAGTTCCCTCTCCTAACTTGCATGATTGCTCACTAAACCCTAGTTCCATCTCATACCTTGGAAACCCCAGTTGGAGCATGCAAATTGGTGTTCATGAAAGCCTAGTTGGGGCATGCAAGTATTGGTGATCATGTGTTTCTAGTTCCCTCTCTTAACTTGCAACTTGCTCACTAAACCCTAGTTCCATCTCATACCTTGTCAACCCTAGTTGGTGCATGCAAATTGGTGTCCATGAAAGCCTAGTTGGTGCATGCAAGTATTGGTGATCATGTGTTTCTAGTTCCCTCTCTCAACTTGCAAATTTCTCACTAAACACTAGTTCCATCTCATACCTTGTCAACCCTAGTTGGTGCATGCAAATTGGTGTTCATGAAAGCCTAGTTGGTGGATGCAAGTATTGGTAAGCATGTGTTTCTAGTTCCCTCTCATAACTTGCAAATTTCTAACCAAACCCTAGTTCCATCTCATACCTTGTCAACCCTAGTTGGTGCATCCAAATTGGTGTTCATGAAAGCCTATTTGGTGCATGCAAGTATTCGTGATAATGTGTTTCTAGTTCCCTCTCTTAACTTGCAAATTCCTCATGAAACCCTAGTTCCATTTCATACCTTGTCAACCCATGTTGGTGCATGCAAATAAGTGTTCATGAAAGCCTAGTTGATGCATGCAAGTATTGGTGATCATGTGTTTCTAGTTCCCTCTCTTAACTTGCAAATTTCTCACTAAACCCTAGTTCCATCTCATACCTTGTCAACCCTAGTTGGAGCATGCAAATTGGTGTTCATGAAATCCTAGTTGGTGCATGCAAGTATTTCTGATCATGTGTTTCTAGTTCCCTATCTTAACTAGCAAATTGCTCACTAAAACCTAGTTCCATCTCATACCTTGTCAACCCTAGTTGGTGCATGCAAATTGGTGCTCATGAAAGCCTAGTTGGTGCATGCAATTATTGGTGATCATGTGTTTCTACTTCCCTCTTCTAACTTGCATGATTGCTCACTAAACCCTAGTTCCATCTCATACCTTGGAAACCCTAGTTGGAGCATGGAAATTGGTGTTCATGAAAGCCTAGTTGGTGCATGCAAGTATTGGGGATCATGTGTTTCTAGTTCTGTCTCTTAACTTGCAAATTGCTCACTAAACCCTAGTTCCATCTCATACCTTGTTGACCCTAGTTGGTGCATGCAAATTGGTGTTCATTAAATCCTAGTTGGTGCATGCAAGTATTGGTGATCATGTGTTTCTAGTTCCCTCTCATAACTTGCAAATTTCTCACTAAACCCTAGTTCCATCTCATACCTTATCAACCCTAGTTGGCGCATGAAAATTGGTGTTCATGAAAGCCTAGTTGGTGCATGCAAGTATTAGTGATCATGTCTTTCTAGTTCCCTCTCTTAACTTGCAAATTGCTCACTAAACCCTAGTTCCATATCATACCTTGTCAACCCTAGTTGGTGCATGAAAATTGGTGTTCATGAAAGCCTAGTTGGTGCATGGAAGTATTGGTGATCATGTGTTTCTATCTCCCTCTCCTAACCTGCATGATTGCTCACTAAACCCTAGTTCCATCTCATACCTTGGTAACCCTAGTTGTAGCATGCAAATTGGTGTTCATGAAAGCCTAGTTGGTGCATGCAAGTATTGGTGATCATGTTTTTCTAGTTCCCTCTCTTAACTTGCAAATTGCTCACTAAACCCTAGTTCCATCTCATATGTTGTCAACCCTAGTTGGTGCATGCAAATTGGTGTTAATGAAATCCTAGTTGGTGCATGCAAGTATTGGTGATCATGTGTTTCTAGTTCCCTCTCTTAACTTGCAAATTGCTCACTAAACCCTAGTTCCATATCATACCTTGTCAACCCTATTTGGTGCATGCAAATTGGTGTTCATAAAATCCTAGTTGGTGCATGCAAGTATTGGTGATCATGTGTTTCTAGTTCCCTCTCTTAACTTGCAAATTGTTCACTAAACCCTAGTTCCATATCATACCTTGTAAACCCTAGTTGGTGCATGCAAATTGGTGTTCATAAAAGCCTAGTTGGTGCATGCAAGTATTGGTGATCATGTGTTTCTAGTTTCTCTCTTAACATGCAAATTTCTCACTAAACCCTAGTTCCATCTCATACCTTGTCAACCCTAGTTGGTGCATGTAAATTGGTGTTCATGAAAGCATAGTTGGTGCATGCAAGTATTGGTGATCATATGTTTCTAGTTCCCCCTCTTAACTTGCAAATTACTCACTAAACCCTAGTTCCATATCATACCTTGTCAACCCTAGTTGGTGCGTGCAAATTGTTGTTCATGAAAGCCTAGTTGGTGAATGTAAGTATTGGTGATCATGTAATCCTAGTTGGTTTCTGATTTGTACATGGAAATGTAATTAAATGTATATTAAACTAAAAACATCAAGAAATGTAAATTTCAACAACTCAAGAGCTTGTTATTTTATGAACTCTATTTGGTGGTGTCTAGAGACACCATTCTTGGTGCCTCCAATGTGTCGTAGATGGTGTTTGTATCCTAGGCACTCGAAAGGCTAGACATTAGTAACGTCATAAGAAAGAAAAGAGAACCCAATGAAAACTTTGCAAACATGATTTATAGATAACTCACCCGAGGTTGTATGATTGTGTTTATAGTGTCCAGTATCCTCTGAATAAAGTTATGTCTGTGAATGGTATCTATCAATCATAGGTTTATTACATTGGGAATAAAGTAAGGCTAAATAATTGAAATTGTGCTTCAGAATTAACTTTAAAGGTTAAATAATGCACCTGACTATGCACTCATACAAGTATACCATCCGGATCATATCTGGTGTCGATGGTGTCCATCAATATTTCATGCTCTATATCAGGTAGCAAGTATCGTACATGTGACCTATTTTTGTGACCAAGTGTTTACAGCTTGATTTTTATACCAGCTACTAGGTTGGTGAAGTGGTATACAATAGCTCCTGGTCTATAATCCTGATATACATACCCACCTTTCCTTTTTTGTTGTGTTGCAAGTGTCAAGTACTCCCCTTTTATAACCATCGAGCCGGTTGGGAATTCAATATTTTCATCATCTTTAATAGGTTCTGGAATGGTTTGTTTCCCCTCTAAGCAATGTGCCAACCAATAGTCAGAACCCCATTCATTATTTTTTGGGGCAACCACTGCATATATCCGAGCTGTGAAAGGAAATAGGTTGAGTTAACAATACATTTTGTAAATAAGGTCTTGCATTTCTAATTTCTACATAAATTAAATTCTACATAGGTCAAGTAAATAATACATAAATGCATATTATTATTTAGGTACTACTCATGTACCTGCTTGTATGAGATCCGATATGTGATCATAGTCTGTAGAAATATGTGTCTGATCATCTTCCAAATGGTCTATTTCATTAACCCCATTGAAATTGGTGCCAAGTGTCACTCGATCCCATGTATCAACGGTATCCGTATCCTCACAATCATCTGATTCACCGATGCTACAGGAACTACAAAAGCAAGCCTTCAATCTTGTCCAAATTTGTAGGGCCGAGTTGTCTGAGCTTCTAATTGAATGAAACTGTCGAGTTCCATGGAATGTGTTCACTTGATGTGTTTGTGATCAGTCCACATTTGTCACCTCCCAAAATATTCTTCGCACTAAGTGTTTCCTTGTTGCTTGTTGTCCCATGAAAAATGCACACCATTGGACTATAGATGCAACATCTCGAAGGTGAGCACCTGTAAACTTCATCTCTTCCCTTCGAAGGGCAGTTTTAATGCATGCACCAGCACCATCGTGCTCTCCTTTTCCATGTCCAGTTTCAAAGTAGTTCCATACATGTGGCACCTTGTATTTTATGTGCAACAAACACAACCATTCAAATACACGTGCATTCTTAAACTATCCAGCACAACCATCTGACCAAATGAAATGACGATAAAATGGTATATCCATAGTTATCACGTGATCATAGAATAATTTAAAGCAATGTTTCATGTAATGGATGTCATGGGTCCAGTCGTCACTTATGTAGAAATTACTTTCTTTCAGTATCACACGTTTCTCTTCATTTCTATCTTGCCCATGTTGATACGTTATATGCACCATTATGCTCACCTGCTCTGAGTGATAGTATTGACTTTGAATTTCATTTTGTGGTTGTAGGGTGTAATTTTCCACAAATTCAACCACTGATAGTATTGTTCCGATAGGGAAGGTGTCCCGGCATATTCTAAATTGCTCATCTTGCCACCGTGCCATATCGACATGTTGAATGTACTGTTAGATCTTTCCCCAAAACTCTAGAATAAAATCACATACTCGCACTTGGTACATGAATATTAATATGTCAATAAACCACATAAAAAAATGTGTACATGAATATTAATGTGTCAATATTCAACAATATACCTATGAAGTCACCAATTTAATCTTCCTGCTTTCTTTCCCATCATTTAGCTGATATGTCTCATATTGATACTTCTGCTTCTTCACAATTGCATTCCCGAATGCTTGATCTTCACTTTCATGGATGCAACCAAACCATAATGATAGCCCACCACAATTGTTGCAAGAACCGTCTACACATTGTTTTAAGTAATGTGTCTGCCCATCTTGCCTCGGACACATTATGCTATGGATGAAATCTCTGGATGACATTGGCGGTAATGTACTTCAGCATTCCTGCAGATGGTTAGGGTGCAAAAAATGATGTATATGTGCAAATGTATGGTAATATAGGTCAAACACTTTGTGGTATCTACAACAACAAGTGTTCTGGATGGTATTGATTCTAACATATCAAGGCTTGCATTTTTTAGAAGATCTTTGCCCGTGCCTTTTCTCTATGTGGGCAACCTTAAACATCTCGAATAGTTGAGTTTGTGTCATGTCAAGATAATGTTTAACATGAGGTTCATTGTTTCTAGAACCCCTACAATCTTTTAACACATCCTTCGTGTTAGAAGAAGGCCTAGTGTTATCATGCCAAAACGTTTGCACTAGGCCCTTCACTGCTTCGACTAACTTCATGTCTTTGCAAGGAAACCTATCGCTAAATGAACATAATGTTTCCATTTGTCCCTCTACATCAAGGTTGTCTCTTTTTACTGAATATTTTTTAAGTGTTTTTGGATGTAAAGGCACAATTTGTGATGTGCATTTAAGTAAACGACATTGTCTTGTGGATCTACATACTATTGATTCAACCAATACACGACAATCCACATTACAGTCTTGTGAACGAGTTTTTTACCAATCGATGTGAATGCAGCAGCAAGAGATTTAACAATGTGATTACTTGATTCGATATTGTTCATTGTTGTTATGCCTAAATTTCTTCTAACAGTTGCCATATTTTTAGATTTAAGCAAAGCTAAAAACAATTGGCATTTACCGGCTTTGGATTTGTTATCAAAATATTGTTTCATTATTTGAGAAGAATGACGAAGGATAGTGCGTTTAGCCACCTTACCTTCCATGGAATTCAATTTGCTCTCGTCCACTTGTATTCGTTTAGGAGTTCTCTTTCATTTTGATGCAAAATTTATTGTCATTTGAAATGCTGGAGTGATGTTTACATCCACTACAGGCTCACAACTTCGATTAGGAGATTGAACCACCGACCATGGTTGTTGTTGAGTCACATTCGCATCAGGAGTAACATAATTATTGAACTTTTCACAAGATTGTCCATTTACTAATGGATCAATAATATCAACTTCCGTATAACCAGCTTCCTTTAATGTTGCATTATCTTCCTCAGCCTCTATGTCAGGTATCTGTTGAGGGGGAATGGGAACTATTTTCTCATGTAATGAATGCCAATGATTTCTTGAATCTTCCCTCTTTTATTCTTTTTTATTTTCTACTTCTTCCGATGTAAGCACCTTCCTTGCTGACTTTCGTCCTCTATTATGTACATTTCCCATTGAAATCCACCCAAACCTATAAAAAACTATGGAATTATGTAAGTAATGAGAAAAAATTGCATGTTGAATAGTTCTCTATGCATGGGTTCAGACTAATTATGTCTTTCGATACAGTAAACCTGTCCCATAGGACGCCACCCAACGTTTTGTATAAAACACATATCGCATATGCGATATAACGCACCTCCGATAAATCGCATATGCGATATTGATTTCATCCTTTTTAATGAACGGGCAGGTTTTTTACATGTTCTCCAAAACACATATGCGATATATCGCATATGCAATTTAGTGCATATGAGATATATTGCATATGCGATTTAATGCTCACTGAATATATGCAATTTACATTTATCTATGCTTATGAAGATGATGATGAACAATGATGGTGATGATGAGGAGGATGATGACTGTGATGATGATGATGAGGATGAGGGTGATGATGATGATGAGGATGAGGATGAGGATTATGATGATGATGATGATGATGATGATGATGAGGATGGTGATGATGATGAGGATGAGGGTGTTGATGATGGTGAGGATGAGGGTGATGAACAATGATGATGAGGATGAGAATGATGACGATGATGATGATGAAGAGGATGATGACTATGATGACGATGATGAGGATGAGGGTGATGATGATGATGATGATGAGGATAGTGATGATGATGAGGATGATGGTGATGATGGAGATGACGACAAACAATGATGGTGATGAGGAGGAGGAGGATGACTATGATGATGATGATGAGGATGAGGGTGATGATGATGAGGAGGAGGATGATGATGAGGATGATGATGATGATGAGGATAGTGATGATGATGAGGATGATGGTGATGATGGAGATGACGACAAACAATGATGGTGATGAGGAGGAGGAGGATGACTATGATGATGATGATGAGGATGAGGGTGATGATGATGAGGAGGAGGATGATGATGAGGATGATGATGATGATGAGGATGAGGGTGATGGTGATGATGATGAGGAGGATGAGGATTATGATGATAATGATGATGATGATGATGAGGATGGTGATGATGATGAGGATGAGGGTGTCGATGAAGATGATGATGATGGTGAGGATGAGGGTGATGAACAATAATGATGAGGATGAGGATGATGACCATGATGATGAGGATGACGATGAGGGTGATGATGATGATGATGAGGATGAGAGTGATGAGGATGAGGATGAGGGTCATGATGATTATGATGTTGATGAGGATGAGGATGATGATGATGATGATGATGATGAGGATGAGGGTGAGGGTGATGATGATGATGATGATGATGATGATCACCATGATGATGATGATGAGGATGAGGATGAGGGTGACGATGAAGATGATGATGAACAATGATGGTGATGATAAGGAGGATGATGCCTATGATGATGATGATGAGGATGAGGGTGATGATGATGATGATTATGATGAGGATTAGGATGATGATGATGATGATGATGACCATGATGATGATGATGAGGATAAGGGTGATGAGGAGGAGGAGGAGGATGAGGCTGATGACCATGATCATGATGATGAGGATGAGGGTGATAAGAAATGATGATGAGGATGAGGATGAGGATGATGATGAGGATGAGGATGAGGATGAGGGTGGTGATGATGATGATGATGATGATGATGATGATGACGTCCATGATGATGATGATGAGGATGACGGTGATGATGAAGATGCTGAGGATCACTAGTACAAGTGATCAATTTTGCCACGGCAAAACGTGGCAATATCCACGGAAGAGCATGGATATTGCCACGGAAAAGCGTTTTTTTTCCCGTGGCAGTGATTTCGTCGCAATCGCGACGACCCCTAATTTGCGTCGCAAGAGCGACGACCCCTTCCCGTCGCTATAGCCACGCTCTGTACAAGGTTTTTTTAAAAATGGAAGTAATTTACCCACGCCGTTTCGTCGCTGTATCGATGCAATGCCGTCGCTGTATCGATGCAATGCCGTCGCTATACCCACGCTGTTCCGTCTCTGTATCGACGAAATGCCGTCGCTGTATCGACACAATGTCGTCGCTTTACCCACGCTGTTCCGTCGTTGTATCGACGCAATGCCGTCGCTATACCCACGCTGTGCCGTCGCTATATCGACGGTGGGTGTAATTTTATTAAAAAAAATATTTGCTTTGCCGTCGTTGTATCGACGATGGGTGGAATTTTTTTAAAAAAAAAATTACTTGCTGCCGTCGCCAGCTTATCAATATCCTTCTGTTTCTTAAAGGAATCATAATGTGTGGTGCCATCTTCCTTCTCACAATTCTCTTTAGACCACTCAAGATCTGCCATAAGACATTGGTTCTTGCTTAGTTCAATTGCTCAATCAAGAAAGTGATATTTCAGCCAAAGTCAATGTTTGTACGATTCTTCCAAATTGAATG
>LPNX010916034.1:2386-114421 GCA_001517045.1 Pseudotsuga menziesii | reverse complement strand
TGCTTTTGGTATTAGGGTTTTGGCATGGTTTGGGGGTAAAGTGCCAAAGCTTTGGATTAGTTATTGCGCTATGGGATGAGGATAATGTCTTTCTTTATTTTACCAGGATAAAATCTGTGTCTTTCTTTATGATGTGCTTGTCTATCTTTCGGAGATCCTAGTACATTAGATTAAAGTTCTAACATATTTGAAATTTTGAATTAAAGTGGAAACTCTAACAAAGAGGAAGTCTCACCATTCGGAGATGAACACCAACCTCACTGATAGGATGCATATCAGAATTGAAAAACTAGTTGGTAGTTGCATACAGATTTACACTAGCAGGTTAGCCTGGAGCCTGACAAGTAATTGTAGGGGAAAATAGCTTATTTTGGATTGCATGTTAGCAGTACAGAACTTTCCAATCTGTGTCTTGTTTCCTTTCCAGTTCTGCATTTGCAATCTGTATTCCGGCTTCCCAGTTTGAACATTGGCTGCAGTCCCTATCTAGTTAATATAAAATAGTTGTTACTGTTAGAAAAAACTATAGCATGTTCATCCCATTCTCATTTATATATGCCATTTCCTAATTTGCGCATAGAATTTTGCATTGTTAATCAGAAATTGTTTTCACTAGCTGTAATTGCTCCTGTACAAAACACTATCAAGATTTTGTCATGGCATAGGTATGTATGTGGATTTGCAGGTCAGAGACCTCAAACTCCTGGTGGCCTCGGTTTAATCTGGTTACCACTTACTCTCTTTTTTTTTGCTTTTCACCGTCTTGGGTATCTTTAGGGGTTACAAGCATTTCTTCAGGCGAGCTATGCTGGAATCGTCAGATTTTGTGAAGGACGATACTCTAAAAATATGTTGTACAGTTGGGGTTGTGGTTTTTGCTATTCAAGGCCCCATATTGCACTATATTCACATCCCTGAATCAAACTTGGGTCAAGAAATTTGGGGAACTGCTTGAAGATGTTGAAAATGCGGATGTCACATTTGATGTATCAGGGGAAAAATTCCATGCCCACAGAGTTGTTCTGGAAGCATGTTCCCCTGTATTTAAATCCATGTTTTTTGAGTCCTCTGGGGAGTGGAACGACAAAGAAATTAGCATCGAAGGCACAAGTCCAGAGGTGTTTAAGGTGAGATTTCATTCTTCCTATGATTATGGAATTGTGCTTTCTCTTTATTTTAATTTTGGAAGATTGGGTATTTGCCTTGAGCTTGTAATTTTTTTCCTTAAATTATTGTCTCCTTTCTCATGAATGTGTCTCCTTTGTTCTCTTGAATGCAATGCAGGCTATGCTACACTTTATTTACAGAGATACCCTTCCATATTTAGAGGAACATGCAGATTTAGGAGAGATTTCTTATCCATCCCCTTGCTTTTTGACACCTGAGACAATGATTGAATATTTGCTCACAGCAGCAGATTGGTATGGTCTGTGTCAGTTAAGGTGCTTGTGTGAGTCAAGAATATCACAGGGAATAACTGTGAACACTGTTGCTAAAATTCTTGAACTGGCCCAACATTACCAGGCTTCTCAACTCAAATCTGCATGCCTTAAATTTGTTGCGACAAACTTGGAAAGTATGCAGTATATTTCAATTAATTATAAACTAAACATAGGATTTTATATTGTTGAGAAACATCAATTAGTTGATGCTATTTAAAATTTCATATTGATTTGTTTATGCAGAAGTCATGAAGTTAGAGGGGTTTGAATACTTGAAGGAGAATTGTCCATCTCTACAGTTGGAAATTCTACAAACTGTTGTACAATTCAAGGACGATTGAAACATGAAGGGAAAAGCTGGAATGCACCAAGTCAAGAGTCATATGCCTCTGACAGTAACATAGAAGAGCAACACCAAACTTAGGGATACCAATCTACACAGAAATCTGATAATTCTGATTAACTGAAGGGCACTATTTTTGAGATATTTTTGGCTTTGGTGATACATTAACCGGGATGCTCCTGAAGCAGAAATGAAAGATCTTTTTCACTCTGGAGATCATTTGAGGTGATGAGTTTGTAAGATGCATCCCAGCTTCTGCTAATAACTGTGGAGGAACCAGCATGTTTGGAGCTCAAGAAAGCTCCAGTAATAAATGTGGAGTGACTGGGCATTATCAGTATTGCAATTATTGGTGTTAATCTGGGCAACATATACATTCTGGGCATTATCAGTATTATGTGGAATGACTGCTACAGCAAGAAATTAATTGGATGGGAAATTTCCGGGACTCAGAACATCCAATAATCTTTTCCAGGCATGTATTTGTTCTTCTCATTATAAATATCATCCGTCTATTATTTTGAATTAATTTTCTCACCATTTTTCTATGTTATGTTTGTTTAATACAATTATGTGAATGGAATGTGAGATAACTGATAAATGCTGTGATTAAATGAGCCCAAATAAATCATGAAAAAGAAAACCATACACACTTATTAGTGCACCGACAGTCAGGGATTCAGTTGAGTTTCAAACAGTGGGTATCTAATTAGCATCCAAAGTACATGTAGAAAGTACTGAACCAAGTTAGTGAGCATAATATCATAGAAATGTTAGCTCATAGCCAAGTGGGACATTTCAGGGTCTTGGGGTCAGATGAAAATCATTGTTGTTGCAAAGACAGTGAAATGCAACAATGTTGTATTTTGATTATGCACAAAATTTAAAATCTCTGATAGCCATGACAGTGAAATGCAATCTCTTTTAAACTGTTCATTTGTGCCAACTGTAGATACAGGAATCCACAGAAAACCAACTAGTAGTGACTCCAATTATTTTCCAATAATGCAGTTTTTACAATGTCTAGATATGAAACTTTCCTTGGAAAAATGGAAAATATGTGTAACCATTTGATGATCAATGTCACATTGTGACTTTTGGTTGAAATAACTTCAAGGGAAACTCGACTAAATGCCTCATGCTACACATTTATTACATGGAAATAAAAATTAAGGAAAATAACTTAATTACCCACAATTGCCCAAATTATTGCTTCACAATGAATGATAACATTTTAATTTCAATCAAAATCATGAGAGATCTCGTTTCATTATCAACATGTGCCTCTAATTTTTTCACCAAAATGTTTTTCGAACAAGGACCGAAATGCAACTTGATGTCCATTCCAAACTCTCCCAATACATAGCCCTAGAATTGAAATTCAAATAAAAAGCAGCCTGGGCTCCTCAACTTGGAAGAGTTCAGAGGAGGCACTCTTGTCTCCTCTCAGTTTAGGAATATTTAAAGACATAGTAAATGATCTTCTTGTGTCTTTATGGAGGCTTTCTCGAAAACTCTTGAGAATATCTTTCAGCTCTTTATGAAACATCCTATCCACATGACTGTTTATCAGTATCTATTTTGGTCTGTATATTGGATCACCTGAAGAATGTATTTTCTTTGTCTTATGAATAGAAGATATGATTTTTACCTCGAAAATAAAGAAACAACAGCACAAGATCCCCCAGGAAACTCCTCCAGTAAAAGAAAGAAAATGCACAAACAAACAAACAGTATAAAAGGTGTTCTAAAGAAACCCAAGGTGACGAAGGAAGAAAGAAAGAAATATGTTGCTATAACCAGATGCAATAAAAATAACACAGCTAATCCTCCTTGTCCACAAAACTAAAGACTGCCGCTAGGCAGTGAATACAGATTTGATATTTATTTGTGGTTTGTTAGGCCAATGCAGAAAAGTAACTGTGTGCTTCTTAGGCACCCACATTGGGAGTTCTGCACCAATCACTTCCAAATTTTCATTAATTCTAGTTTAATCCATTGATTATTTTGCTAATAGCAGTAGTCCCAGTGATTTGGGGCACAATTTTGCACATAATAGTCGAGATGATCAAGGAAATTCTCCAGAGTCCAAATCACCTCCCACCAAAAGGAAAGAAAGGGATGAACCAGTGTTATCAACACCAGACCAGTTTTGCCAATAATTGTTGGTTCAAACAGTTTACAGGCCTAACCAGTCCAAATAGCAGCCCAGAACTGGAAACGGCCAGTTTTGTACCGAACCAGGCCAGTTCCATACCAGAACCAGCTGGTTTTGTACAAAACCAACCTTAAATTTCTGAACTGGCTGGTTCAGTAAGGATTTGTATGCCGCATGTGGGGCCAAGATTTTGGCCATGAAAATAAAAATACGGTAAAGCAAACACCCTAAAACTAACTCTAGATCTTGGTAACTACCAGTAATATTAAATTCTTAAAGTAAAAGTTGACATCCTCCTCTTTCATTTTCTATCCTTAAGTTGGCACCCTCCTTATCTTCATTTTCTATCTTTACGTTAACATTACCATTACTTGTTTCGGGAGGTTTGAGAGTTGTTCCAACCTCATCTAACTTCGTATGCAAAAAGTAAAATTTTAGATCCCATTCAAAATTCAAGAAACTTAAAAGTTCTTAAGATTTCAGGATTGCAACATTTCCACAGAATTCCATCATGTATGAGGGTATGGGATTGGCATGTAATCAAGACCATGAACCCCTCTATGTACCTCAATGTTGTAGGTGTTGATTGTTGAACTCCTCTGTCTTGACCTTGGTAAAACTGTACACTTCACTCAAACAAAATCACTTATAAGTTATTAGACATGGAAAAAAATTTCTACCTTATTTTAACACTTGGATTAGGAAATTTCATCGATACTGGAGGGTGTTCACTGTTGACTAATGTCCCTCGAGGATTAACTTCAATATTTGAGGTAGAGGCAAAGGCTAGAGCCTAGAGGAAGGGGACAGACAGTGCTATTGATGAATAGGATCTTAATATACACAATGATTTTGATGATATGTAGTTATTTGTTGACGCATGATGTTTTTTGGACTCTAGAGGCCATTTAGAGCCTCTTCATTTATGTGTTTTTGTTCAGATACAGACTACACTCGATTCTGTTTTAGTTATAAGTACCCTTACTCGCTATATACATGAGAAATCTTTGCATATTTGTGTTTAGTGGTTTGGATACATGTGGATGTACATGAAGATATGTTTTTTATTAAAATTTGAAAATTTTATGTATTTTTTGGTTAGCCAACTTTTGTTCCCGTTCCAACTGGTTTTCCGTTTTTGGGGTCCACCAGTTTAGTGACTAGTCCAATTTTTATAACATTGGGATGAACTGTAAAAACCTATTGGTTCATCTACGCATACCTAAAAGAGAAGGAATCTCTCTCTGTTGTATGGGTCTCAGCTCACTTTGATGATAACACTATATGAAAACACACAAGTCGAATAAACAAACATGCTGAAATGTGAAATGATCAGATATTATATCCATTCTGAAAAAAGGATAAGAAAGGGCATGCAACATGGCAGTTTTCTATATTAGTGCATAACAAACAATAAACAACAACTTGAGCGATTTGTTTCTTCTGCAACACTGCTAAATACAATGCATACAACAGCCACTTCAAGAACATGGCAGCACTGTAGGTTCCGAAGTACAACCCAAAATGATGAAAATGAAGAGGGCCTAGGACAGGTACTGAGAGCTTAATATTTAGACATACTCTTAGCTCAGCAACAGACACAAAGCCACTATTACTTCAGTACAAGATACTTTATACTTCATATCTCATCATAAACTGGTTTGTGTTAAAACTAGCTAAATGACTATACATTTGTAATTTTGTAGCTTGTAGGTTGTAGATTTTATTTTAAACTCCTAGAAATAGGTGGGAAATTCATATTATCTAAGCGCATGTTCCAGTGGTCAATTCTTTCCAATCCAACTTTCTTCTGTCTTTTTCTGTAGAGATTAGAATGGCAAGGAAAGATCCCCCATTAGCTAAGACATGCTACAAGAAAAGGATCAAGAAGAAAATATATCCGCAAGAACAAATTACATTTCACAGTGTAAATCAAAATGTTTGAGAAAGGCATATCAGTTACTCCTGATTGCATGCTACTTTTCTTTACTGCAACTACCTAATAGGATACTAAGTAAGCTGAGAAGCATTGTCACGTATATGCTTGCATACATAATCACCAGCTTTAACTATGTAGCGTCATTCATATATTCCCCTCTTTTGAATAAAAAACATAACCCATATATGACCATTCTCAATGCACTTCGTGATTCCAACATACTCCTTCCCAAACAGCCCATATGCTTCTACTTACTAAACTGCTCTCCCATTGAGGAAATAGTTCCTATGCTTATATATGCCAAAAAGACAAAAATGATTATATGCCCTTTACTACAAAACATCTATATGACCATTACTTTCTGTGGACATGAGTATTTCAAATTTTCATTTAATTTATAAGAGATTGATATTAAACATTCATTATTATTTTTCTGGCAATTGTTTCTTCAATTAAAAAGATGAGGATACTATATTTCTTAAAAAATATATTGTTATTAAGAAAGGGATATTGAATTTTCTATTTAACTCCACTCTTCAGAGTGTAATAAGCCTAGAACAGGCTTAAATAGACTTATCAATAGTCATTTTTTTTTTCTCTTTCATTGTTGAAAAATTCTCCACTTTGATATTCTCACTATCTCACAAGTTTGTCATATCCATCACTATCCACATTTTGTTAGTTAATGATTTATATTTACAAAGGAAGCTCATCAGGTGAATGGCACATTACACAAGTATTGGGACCTGGGAAAGTTATTAAATGAAATTTCAAATAGAAATTTAACGCATTAAAACTTCAACTAAGAAAATATACATCAAGATGGATCATTGTTATGGCATACAAGCTGCCAAATCGTTGGGACTAGGGAATGTTAAGCGATGGCCTATAGGTGATTTAAAAAAAAAACCACTTATAGCCGTCATTTAAGCGACGACCTGTAGGTGATTTAAAAAAAAAAATTCAATAAGCAACGGTTTTCTTTGGTTAAGCAACGGTTAAGCGATGGTTTTCTTTGGTTAATCGACGGTTAACGATGATTTTTTTTGGTTAATCAATGGTTAAGCGATGATTTTCTTTGCTTAGTCGATGGTTTTCTTTGGCTATACGATGGTTAAGCGACGGTTTTCTATGGTGAACTGACGGTTTTCTTTGGTGAACCGACGGTTAAGCGACGGCCTGTAAGTGTAGGTTTTAAAAAAAAAAAATTCCTCCACCATCGCTTAACCGACGGTAAACTGAGCTGTCGCTTAACTGACGGTTTGGAAAGATGTTAGATAACCAACGAAAATCCACCGACGCTTAAAAAAAATCATAGTGTCGTACATGCGATAGGTAAGTGTCAAAAATCCGACAATATGGCCGTCGGATTTTTGGTCGAAATGTAGTTGTGACACAAATCCATGAACATCAATTATGTTTTCATTCAAAGTGGACTCCTATCCATCATTAGCTATCCTAGCATTCATGACAATGGTTTCCATCCATTGTTCTTGAGCAACTTCTCATTCTTCGAGAGAGCAAGGCAAGAACTTGTCATTTTGACATTTGTGGGTGAGGATGGGCTATGAGAGGCTAACTCAAACAATTAACACAGAGGCACCACATCCAACTCCAATTTTTTTTCTTATATAATAATCTTCGTATAGAGATTAACACAAATTAATGAACCATTTTCCCATTAATAACTTTGTACATGTTGGCCCTGGTTAAACAAGATGTGTTCATATTTTTTTGTATGAGGAATATGATTGCATATCCAATGAGTTGCAACACTTTTTGAAAACTAGTGAACTAAAGCATTTTATCCTCTTAAAGGGTGACCTTCCATGAAATGGGTGTAGGGGGATATTGAATGGTTGCATGACAATAAGATTGCGTAATTGTTTAGGATATTTTGTTGCCTAAGCATGGTAGATTTTTTTGCTTATTAGTGTGTTTGGAAAAATAAATTGGATTTTATGCATGTTTGTATTTGGATCTTATTTTCTTTTATTAGAATTACAAATGATGGAATCTATGTGTTAATATTGCTCCTGTTCTTGATTCTTGGAGGGTGCTAGCTCAATGGAAGAGCACCTGCTTTACAAGCAGGAGATTGGTGGTTCCTCCATGCCCTACTGATATTGTAATGTATTTTTAAAGGTAAAAAATGTAGTAGTGCAAGATGGATGCAATATTAGACGCAATACTAAATGCAAAACATGATGTAAAAGTGGACGTCACACCAAACACAAAAGTGGACACAAAATAGGACCTTATGTCAGATGCAAATGTGGACACAAAAATGGATGTCACACTAAATGCAAAATTGGATGCAAAAAGAAACTCAACACTAGACACAATTAATGACTCAAAACTAGATGCAATAATAGGTCCAAAACTAGATGCAACAATAGATGAAAAAGTGGATTCCTAACTAGATGTAAAATTGGACATTAAATTGACCACAAAATATGGTGTAATGATGGACATAAAACTAGGCATAACACCAGGTGCAAAACTGGAAGCAATATTTGGCGCAAACAAAAACTTAAAACGAGACATAATTTTAGATGCAAGACGGGACAAAACATTGGATGTAAAACTAGACATAATATTGAATGCAAGATGTGATGCAACATTGGACACACAACTAGATGCAATATTAGATACAAACATGGGTGCAAAACTAGGCACAACACTAGGCGCAACACTGGGTGCAAAATTGGGCTCAAACATAGATGCAAAAAAAGACATCAATCGGGATGCAACACTAGGTGCAAACCTAGATGAAAAATATGATGTAAAATGAGATGAAACATTTGGCACAAACATGGATACAAAAAAAGACGTAAAACAAGATACAAAATTAGATGCAAATGGGGATGCAACATTATAAGTAAATTTTGATGCAAAACTAGATGCAATATTGGGCCTAAAATTGGATGCAAACCTAGATGCAAAATTGGACACATAATTTTATGTAAAACATGGTGCAAAATTGGGTGCAAGACTCGATGAAAAACTAGGAGCAAAATAAGACGCAATATTGGATGCAAACATGAGCGTGAAACTGGGTGTAAACAAGGATGTAACAAAGGACACGAAAAAGATGCAATAGAAGTTGAAAAATTGGGCGCAAATAAAGGCGTAACATTAGATGAAGAAAATTGGGTGCAAAAATGGACACAAAAATGGATGTTAAAAAGGACGAAAAAAAAGATGCAATAGACGTCGTTTTACGAAAATGTACAATAGCACCTGGTTTAGCGCCGGATTGTTCACCACAATTATGAAAAAATTACACTAAAATCCGATGCTAAACTTGACACTAAATCCATTTTTTGTTGTAGTGAATGGTTCATTGGGAATGACAGTTGACATTTTATGTTACATGAAAAGTTTTAAATTTTTACGAATTTTTGAGCTATTACATGTTGTATCAGAGCACAAGGTTCAGACACTAGGCCTAAATGTGGCTCAACTTGCATAAATATAACAATAAATTTAAACAAGTATACTGATTTTATTTTCTTTTGAATGATACTTGCAGAGAATTTTTCGAAGTTAACTGCAGGTATGGAAATATTGGAGGAATATGCGGATGAGGAGTCACCCTACACTGAACGAAATAATTTTCAAAAACAACCTATACAAGAAGAAATAACTAATAATTATTATGAACTACTACAAACAGTTAAGGAACTAAGAACAGAGATGGAAACGGTCAAAAAATAAAATGAGAGGATTTTGAGAGCTCACAAGGAGCTAAATCAGATTTTGAAGGAAATATTTCAGAATGAGGAAAAAGATAAACGAGCAGAGCCTGAAGATATGCCTTACCAACATAAATATAAAAAGACTAAACAGTTTAAAATCGAAAGTAGCTCATCTTCTGATGTCTATGTTCATTCACATAAAAAAAATTATCAATATACTAGTGATAGTAGCGAAGATAATCATCATACCAGAAAAAGAAAGTTTAAACCTTACGAAGAAATCTCTGGAGAATTCAAGAAAATCAAGCCACCAACCTTTAATGGTGAAACTAACAAGGGAGAAGAGGCAGAATCCTAACTATCTGGGATGAAGAAATACTTTCAAATTTATAACTACTCTAATCAACTGAAAGCCAGGATGTCTATTTATAATCTCATAGGGAAAGCATATATTTGGTGGTAGGACCTAAAAAGACTAAAAGGTATTAGGGAGAAAAACATTAATTGGAGTACATATAAGAAATATTTCAAGAAGAAATTTTTATCTAAACAGTACTATGAGGAAAGGGCCAAGGAATTTTACGAACTAAAACTGGGAACAATGAATATCAAAGAACTAAATAGTAAATTTCTAAGTCTGCTCAGGTATGTGTTGTATATTGTGGACGAGAAACCTAAGGTACAGTGGTTTCTCAGCTGTTTACCCTATCATATAAAAGACAGAATTGAGTATGACAATCCGAAAACCTTAGAATAAGCGATGAGAAAAGCAAATTTCTATTATGAATAGAATCGTAAAAATGAAAGTATGACCAACTGGAAGGCCAAAGAAATAATAACTTTGAACAGAAGAAGAGAGGTTTTGTACCTAACCGAAATTTTAAGAATAATAACACCAGTAATTTTCCTAGTAAAAATTTCCAATGGAACAAAAGTAATTCACAGACCAATCCAAATAATCAAAGAAATATAGATTCTGTTAACAACCACAGTAAATATACCAAGAATTTTGAGCGAAAGGAACCAATAAAATGCTAGGAATGTAATGGTCCGCATTATGCATCAGTTTGCCCCAATTGGAAGAAGAATGTTAGAACCATACACACAATACAGGAGGAGATGATTGTTGGTGATCTAGCGAGGACAATGCCCAGGATCAACATAGCATTGGAGAACAGGCAGGAAAATTATCAAACTTCCATGGTGGAAGAGGAAGGTAAGCTAAATCAAATACCTATATCTATTTTAATCGATCCAGGAGCTAGTTTAAGCTATATTTCTCTTAATTAGTAGAAATGTGCAAGCTATCAGTTGAAAAGTTTGCAAGGTATTGGTTAGTCCAGCTAGCTACTGGTGCAAAGAGAAAAATAATTAGCTTTGTTAAGAATTATGTAGTAACTATGGATCAGTTTGAAACCTCTGTTAAGCTTAATGTGTTACCTTTAGGTTCACATGCTATGCTAATTGGTATGGATTGGCTAGAACAACATAGGGTATTCCTGAATTGTTTTGATAAAACATTTACTTGCATAGATAATGATGGAGGAACAGTCAATGTAAAAGGAATCCCTAGGAAAATAACCATAAGACAGATTTCTGCATTGCAGTTTAAGAGAACGATTCAGAAGGGCTATAAATCCTTTACCGTAACAGTAATTAATGAAGAAAATACTGATCATAAAGATAAATTAAAACTCGAAGACATTCTGATCCTAAGGGAATATTTAGATGTATTTTCGGAAAAACTTCTGGGACTGCCTCCGAAACAGGAGTTAGATTTTACTATTGAGTTGGTACCTGGTGCAGTGCCTATCTCAAAAGCCCCTGATCGAATGAATATATTGGAATTAAATGAACTTAAGTCGTAGTTGAAAGAACTCATTGATAATAATTACATTAGACCCAGTGTGTCTCCCTAGGTAGCACCTATTATTTTTGTTAAGAAGAAGGATGGAACTCTACGACTATGTATGGATTACCATCAACTAAATAAAATGACTATCAAGAACAGATATCCGCTACCCTGCATAGATGATCTGTTTGATTAGTTACGTGGAGCAACAATGTTCTCAAAGATTGATTTACAATCTAGTTACCACTAGGTCCGAATCAAAGATGAAGACATCTTTAAAACAACTTTTAGGACTCGGTATGGTCATTACGAGTTTGTCGTTATGCCATTTGGGCTTACTAATGACCTAGTTGTTTTTACGTGTTTGATGAATAATGTAATGCATAAATATCTAGATAAGTTTGTGGTTGTGTTCATTGACGAAATCTTAATTTAGTCAAAGTCTGAAGAGGAACATAAAGAACAGTTAACAATTGTCTTTCAAGAGTTACGAGAACATCAACTCTACTAAAAATTTAGTAGATGTGACTTCTTTAAGGATAAAATTTAGTAACTGGGTCATGTGGTGACTAAAGAAGGAATTTCTTTCGACCTTGAAAAGATAAAGGAAATCGAGGAATGGCTTGTCCCAAAAGACGTAACTGACATATGATCATTCATGGGGATTACTGGCTATTATCGAACATTTATCGAAGGGTTTTCAAGAATTGAAAATCCTATAACCTCTTTACAAAATAAAGAGAAGAAATTCAAGTGGAGTCAGAAGTGTGAAGACAATTTTAAAAATTTTAAAACATTATTAACCACCGCACCAATTCTAAGAATTGCTGACCCTAATAAATATTTTATAGTATGTACTGACGCATGAAATGATGGTTTAGGTGGAGTTTTAACTTAGGAAGGACACGTCATTACTTCTAAGTCTAGGAATCTGAAGATTCATGAGAAAAATTATGCGACCTATGACTTAGAGTTAGCTGTTGTCATACATGCCTTAAAAATGTGGCATCATCATTTAATCGGAAGGAAGTTTATATTAATGATAGATAATAAAGGATTGAAATATCTGTTGGATCAACCTAATTTAAATGCTAGGCAAGCTAGATGACTAGCTTTTCTTAGTGAATACGATTTTGAATTTCAACATATTAAAGGAAAAGAGAATAAGGTTGTTGATGCATTAAGCAGAAATGCAAAACTGAATTTTACAGCAACAATCAACACCTATAAAATAATTTTAGAGGAAAAGCTAGAAGATGGAATAGAACAAGATAAAAATTATCGAAAATTAAAATAAAAGGTAAGAGAAAATTTAATAGAAAGTTTAAGTACAGGGTATAGCTTGAACGAAAAAGGATTATTATTGTATAAAGAAATACTATACGTACCTAATGTACCTAAGATTAAGTTGTTAATTTTAAATGAAGTTCATAAAACTCCTTATTCAAGGCATCCAAGTTATCAGAAAACTACAACCTTGCTAAGAAAGGACTATTTTTGGCCAAACATGAAAAATGAATTGGCAGAATACATCGCTAGGTGCTTCGAATGTTAGCAAGTAAAGACTGAACATCAGCATCCAACTGGGCTACTTTAGCCATTGCCTATTCCTAGTTGGAAGTGGGAGATAATTAGCCTTGATTTTATCACAGGACTACCTAGAAATCAAAACTTAAATGACTCAATAATGGTATTTGTTGATAAATTGAGTAAAGCAGCTCATTTTATACGTGTAAAAACTACTTATAAAGCTACAAATATTGCTGATATTTTCTTAAAACAATTTTTCGGTTACATGGAATATCGAATGTGATAATTTCAGATAGAGACCCTAGGTTTATGGGCAACTTTTGGAAGTCTTTGTTTAAGGGATGAAATGCTACATTAAACTTCAGTACCTCTTTCCATCCCCAAACAGATGGACAAACTGAAAGAGTAAATCAGGTATTGGAGGATCTGCTCAGAATGTATGTAAAGGAGCAGCCAGGTAAATGGGAAGATTACTTACACCTGGTAGAATTTGCTTACAATTTAATCATTATCAAGCTTTAGCTAGATATAGTCCTTTCGAAATTTTGTATGGAAGGAAATGCAATACCCCCATCTCTTGGAGTAATCCAGTTTACAGGCTAGTATTATGACCTAAATTATTAAAGGAGATGGAGTTAATTGTAAAATAGGTACAAGGTAACTTGAAAGTTGCGCAAGATCGACAAAAAAACTAAGCAGAACTTAAACAAACTCCAAAGGAGTTCTAGGTAGGTGACCATATTTTTATTAAGGTGAGACCTAAAAAGAGTTCTCTGAGGTTAGGTAGTTGTGCTAAGTTAGCACCCCGATATTGCGTTCCTTTTGAAATACTATCTAGGATAGGATGGGTAGCATATCAATTAGCTTTACCACCAAACTTAAGAGTTCACAATGTTTTTCATATTTCGGTATTAAAAAAATATGTACATGATGCTACTCACATTATTAACTGGAATGATGTGCGGGTGGAACCTGAAGGATATTTTCTGGTGGAACTGGATTGTATCCTCAAAAGGAGAGAGATCTCACTTAGGAATCGCACCATTGGTCAGGTGAAGGTGCAATGGAAGCACCTTATTCCAGATGAAGCCACCTGGGAATTGGAAATTCTATTCCAGGGAAATTCTGAGGACGAGGAATAAATAACATTGAGGATGATGTTATAAATTAAGGGGGTGTGTATGTCACATGCCCCAATTTGCAAAACAATTTTATGTTATTGAGAAACATTATGTTATATTTTATGCTAAAGTTTGTAATTAATGACCAAGTGGGGTCAAGGATAATTTAATGTATTGCAGAATATTTTATTAATAAATAAATAAAAGATGAGACAACAACTTAGGGAAGCTGTTAAATGAGTGTTTACTCGTCACTTGGTGGAGGAGACTAGGTTGAGAGCATGTTGACAAGTGGCAACATCCTCAAATTACTTCTAGTTATTGCAGGTGGCAACTTCCCTATATTTTTGGTCAATATTCCCCAAGAAAATGGAATAGGAGCAGGTGGCTCATTGAGTAAAAACTGGCACAAAAGACCTAGGCATGCTAATAAAACTTCCCATTGAAGATAGCTAAGGTTGCTCATTCTGAGAAATTTGATGGAGGGGACTTGCTGAAGTGAGTTTGAGGGGATAAGTGCTGAAGATTGAACTTGTGCAGCTATTGTAAGATGAAGTACATACTATTGTAAGCAGGACTAAGTTACTACTGAATAATTAGTAGAGTTGCAGAGGATCTTAAGATTACATCTCTCACTGAGTACTCTACCAGGAGGACAAGGAGACAGGCTCGGGGGTCCTGAGAAATTGTAAGGCTAAACTTTTTTCCAGGAGTTGCTTGGGAGGAACAACCTCCTTAAGCTGTTGTCACCTCATCTATTTGACATGTTCTACTTGTTTAGGTTTAATTATTATTTTATCTATTGTTTCAGAAAAGGATTAAGAGTTTATCAAGATTAGTACATTGTTATTTTATTATGGTTAATGAAGAAGAAAGAACATTTGTATTATCGAGAAAGTTAGTAATTAGTAGATTATGATTAAACAATAGAGATATGGTTAAGTAAAATATAGATAGCAAATTTACCAAACTGTATTTTTCCACGCCTTTTACAAGGAAGTACTCTAGTACAACATGTATGCTTAGTTTAGATAAGTAGATTTTCATTAACTCTGAATGCAGATGTAAATATTTACTTCTATAGTTTTATGTAAGTTATTTACAAAAATATAGTTGCACTTGTATTGCCTATTGAAAGTATCTACAATATCTAGACACAGGAAAGAATAAATTTATATAATAGACACCAGTAAGTACAATATTTATAAAACTAAAGTCACAAGAAACACATAATATAAATTCAATTAATAAATTTTAAATAAATAAGTATAAGAACAATGAAATATCTTCTTAGGGTTTAACCTTGTTCTTAATATCTTAGATTACTTAACTATCTATTCAGGCTTATAATTAAACTAGGTTTATTGTAAGCACAGGTATTAATACTACAAACCTCAAAGAAGCATATAGGGTTTGCAAAAGATAGGATTCATCCCTAGGAAATAAATTATACATTTTATTTCATAATACAAAAACCTAGGAGAGCTTTTCCAAATTTAATAACAACAATAAATAATTTTACTTAAAGCAAAATAATTACAGAGCTAAGATTATTACTGAAAACAAAATAATTTCAGAGCTATAGATTATTCAATTATAATCTTTAAAGAGAAACATAATATCTTATTTATCTAGTAATACTGTACAAAGTAAATTTAACAAATTTACCATAAACCTTTTACACCTAAATTTAAACCTAAATTAAAATAATGTTGTAAACAACACTAAGTTGTAACGAATCTAAACAAGTATAGTGGCCTTTTATATTAGTTGTCAAGGATTTAAATCCTTCCCAAATGAATTCTTCAAGTCTAAACAAAAGTAGTAAAAGCAAAAAATATTACAACTATAAATTACAGCAGTGAAAACCCTTCATCTAGTTAAAGAAATAATCTAAGTAGTGTCATATCTATCTCTGTAAAAAAAACCAACTTGAATCTTCAAGAAACCACCCTGTGGTCAGACAATACTATCACGGCTTAGAGCTGAGTATTAAAATAAAATACCATTTACATCTTTCCAGGTCGTGAAGGCTCAACAAAAACCATTAAGTCCCGGCTGCAGTAGCCTGAACATTTCCATACAACAGCCTCTAGGGATTTAAAATTTTATAAAAACAAAGAACAATAACATATATTTTAACTGTGGTTGAGCCATCAACTACCACGGCGATGCTCCTATTCCTTCCACCATAATTTAAGTACAGGTGAAAACCATTAGATATAACCAGGGCTTACAAGGTGAATGCGTTGCTGAATATTTAGGAAATTTTAGTATCCAGCTTCAAATCCAAGCCTGGAGAGACCTGCATATCATAACTATGTTAGTATCTTTTTTAAAAATGTAATGAAAATGTTGTAATTATTAAACTATAAACAATTACAGGCCGTTACCTGGTAAAACCTGGTAAAACTTGTATTGGAGAAGTCGTGGAAGCGAAGCCACTAGATCCTAGCTCGATGGCACCTCGGAGAAAGAAGCCCAGGAACTGTTTATGTGCAAAGTGCAGCGAAACCATGAACCACGATTTTAAGGGAATGAACACGGAATGAACACCACGAAAAGGGAGAAAACCAGCAAGAGTCAGAATAAAATCCTTAGTTAAAGACTTCTGTCCATCGTGTACTATGAACAAACACCCATAGTTACTCAAGATGACGGTGAAAGCTAACCTCAAAGCACAAGTTCCTTATAAATAGTCAACAAGCCTCAAAACCCAAGTATACTGTCACTCTGCACAAGCTCACAGAGATTTGGAGGATGTTGTTTTTATCTTGGAGGTAATAGAGAACCATGGCGGCCACAAGCTCTCAGCTCAGCCACTCCACAACTGAAGAAAACCCTCACAATAAGAAAATAGGGTTAGGACAGTTTCATAAGTCAACATAACCTAATTGCTAAATCACCTCCATGTGTCCCCAATAATTTCACAGTCGTGGGTTTGAAACCATAGTGGAGTTTGAATCTATAGCAATCATTTAGGTAGCAAGTCAAATAAACATTTCGATGATATATTATCATTGTTAATAACGTTTTTATGCTTGGTTGTATTGATACCTAGTTTTTAAATCATAGGATAAAAGAATTAGTATTTCTTTTAAATTTCTATTGTCTACTAGACAAGTTAGGATAATTACTTTCTAACTATGTTTGTAGAATATAAATAAAATATCTATATTCATAATAGTAAAACATTATTGGAAGAAACAATTTACTGATCCCTGGAAGTGATTCGCATAAATCTTGTTGATTGAGAGTAATTTGCATAACTATAGCACACTAATTACAAGATCTTCTGTAGTAATTACGATAGCAACAATATCTCAAGGGAATTACAATTTATAACAATTGTATTTGAAAGTGTAGTTATAGCTAGGTCGGTACACTAGGGAACAAGATAAAAAGACAACAAGTATAAAGATTACTAAAGTGTAATTTTAAAGTTTGAAGATGAACTCATATAAATATAAATGAAACCTTGGACCAATTTCAGGACACATTGTGTAGTTGGGAAGTCAAGTAGGTGCAACCTATCTACTCTTTGATATGAGTCTCAATTGTAAATCAATGATTGATTGTGGAGAAATCAGTTTAAGAGTTTAAATAGATAATCTATCTATTAAGAAAACACCTAATTATAGAAACCTTGGAGTAAGGGTAAATTATTGTAATACTTTTAAACAAGTATGATGGCATTATTGTAAAGAAGAGCTCATAGAAAACTGAGCTTTATAAACAAGAAAACTAAGTAATAGTTTAACATCATAGAGTATTTTTATTTACATAAGAATTCAATTGAGTATGAGTAAAACAAAAACTCCAACTCCTATTACGACAGATACGTAAATTTAGGTAGTTACAAGCGAAACATTTCTTTTCCTTACAAAAACCTTAGATCATAAATACTTATGAGCAGAAGTAGGAGCATTCTTTAGAGAAGTTCCGAGTCAACTCATTTTGAAGAATCTAAGCATTTAGTTGAAAAGTACTTGATGACTTGTTTTGCTCCATTTTGGTAGTAAACTGAATATGTATCTAAGCCATCCTTACACAGTTTTGTTTTATCATCATTATGCAGTTTGATGATTTTTAACAATGTCAATGTTACCTCTTACAAGGACAAGATGCAAATAAACATTTTAAATACTAGCATTTTATCTTATGCTAGTGAAGTATCTTTCTTGATCTGGATATTTTACTGGAACAAAAAGCTTACCTATTAGAACCTATAAAGGAACCATCATTACCACTGTGTTAGATGTAAGCTAAGTAAGCCCCCATCACACCTAAGAGTTCTCCCTACTTGACAGAAAAAGACAATAACAAACTTAACATTAGTTAAGATGCATAATTCTTTTCTACTTTCTGAAAAATACAACTGCTATGTTTTACAGTACTAACATAGTAATTAAGATAAGCCAATAAGTTATACAGAACCAAATAAAAGAAGTGATCTTTGTTATTCTTTTAAAACTGTTTAAATATCCGCGAATAATTAATGGTTCGTTGGCAATGACACTTGACATTTTTGTTACATGAAAAGTTTTAAACTTTTACAAATTTTTGAATTATTACATGTCACTTTATTCCAAACATATTAATCTTATTAATATGGTTATTGCTAGTAAAATGATATGTTAATATTGATTCATTACATAGTTCCTTATTAATTTGAAATACATAAAATATTATGTTGTAGATCAAAACTACCGTATTTTAATATTTAAATTATTACTAATTTCTTTCCAACCTAAAATGACCACCTTTTTTTCTTATGCTCTTAGGTAATACCAACCACCTTTGTTTCTTGTGCTCTCACATAATATCTTATATATGTATAATTATTTCCTCCTTTCTCCCCTATACTTTTACATGTGTAGAGTATAGTTAATATATATAAGATATTTGTATTAATTAAAACAATTACATCCATCTTTTAAAATGAACATTAACACTACTTTGGTAATCTTGTGAGAGGAAGATTATAACAATAAGATGATCACTTAATCTTATTATGTTTAAAATATTATTTAATTTTTCACTTAAAATTAAATTAAGACTTATTTTAGTTTATAGAAATGTTTAAAAGTTTTTAGATGAATAAAAATAATTAATCTTTTTCCCAATTCTAAAAGCACTCAGATGACATCTAACTGATAGCTTCTTAGTTATTCTCTCTCACCCTATGCCGATTGTTTTTTTTTTAATAAATTATTTAAAAGATTATTCTCTCTCACTCAGAGGACTAGCCAAAAGATTATTTAAAATAAAAAATTATTTCAATAATACAGATATAGATTTATGATAAGTTGAGCTTCGTATAAAATTTACAAATATAAATTTATGTTAAAATTTTATATAATTTATTTTATATATATATTTTTATGTAAGTAACAATATCTATCCCATTTTAAATTGTAATGCACTTCATTACTTAATACATGTTTAAAAAAAACTTCTTAGTATTATATAAAAATATTTAGAAAATTAGTTATTACAATCTTGAATCATTTAAATGGTTTCACAATAAAACTAAAATATATTAATAATAATAAATGCATTTTCATACCATGATATCAGTGAAATAAAACTTAATAATTAGTTATTACGATAATTGTCAATCATTTAAATCGTTTCATAATAAAACTAAAATCAATTAATAATAAGAAATGCATTTTCATATCATGATATTAGTGAAATAAAACTTAATGTTCCCCTCAGATTAATGCGGAGCTTGGGAGCGTAGAAACCCACGTTGGGATGTGTGGAGATCACCCCAAATTTTAGGGAAATGCGGTGGATACACGGCACCAAGGTCATAAAAATTGTAAAAATATTATAAATATTGGAAATAACAATTCATCATATATAAATATAGTTTAAGATACTCCTTATAAATACCATATAATTATTCAATGATTCAACACACTTCAACATTGTGTAAATCTGTGGCATAGATGTTGTAATGGGGAAATCTCACTAACAAACCCTATTTCTTCATGATTCCAGATCGAATCACATTATTTGAAGATGTCAAGTCCAACATACAATTATACAAGAGTGAACTATTAATCCTATATTGGGATCCTACTCATCAATATCATCCTATACCCTCCCACTCGAGGGTTTTAGCCATTGCATATACCTTGAATCTCGAAGTTGATCCTCGAAGGACATTACTCAACACCCTACAATTTTGATGAAACTTCCTAAACCAAGCATTAAAATAAGATAGAATTATAAAACAAAAAGCATGCTTAATAAATAATTTTTCTTGAGTAAAGGGTACATTTAGATTAAGGTCATGATAGAGGAGTTTGACAATTACCACCATCAATGACAAGGTACATAGAGAGGTTGAGGTTCTTCATTAAATGACAATCCAATGGAAACATTGCAATCCTGAAATCCTGAAAACTGTTAAGTCTCTTGAATTCTGAATGGGATCTAAATCCTACTTTTTGGATATGAACTCCGATGAGGTTGGAACCACTCTCAAACATCTTAAAACAATTAATGGTAATGTTAGTAAAAGGATAGAAGATAAAAAAAATAAAGAAAAAACCACTTTTACTACTGAAAAATGAAATAATATCATTTCTACTCGAGCGCCTAGAACCCCCCACTTCACTGGTGCGTGCTTCAAAACAAGGAGACGAACTCCCCTACATTTCCTCAAGTTTCTCCAAATTGGAGATAGAAGAAACGTTTCTAAAAGAGCCCCAAGCCCCCGGGTCAGGGAGTGAGGGGGACGAACCCCGTTGGGCGGCGTGTACCCATGAAACAATGATAAAACTTCTAAAATAATATCACTTATATTAAACTAGAATATTTTCAAATTACTCCTTCGCTTAAATAGATTCTCATTTGATTGAATAAATTTTCATTTTTTTCATTAAATTAGGGTATCTACCATGGCAAAGTTGAGTTGAGTTTTCAGATCGTGTTGATTTGTCATTTCAACAGCTATTGACAAGCCAAGCACTTCTAAAGATCAGATTAGGTTTTAAGATATTTTGAAATTGCACCTCCATTGGAATAGATTCTCGTATTTTCATTAAATTAGAGAGTATTTACCACGGTAAAGTTAGTTTTCAATTCCTATTGATTTGGCATTTTAATAAGTATTGGCTAGGCAAACACTTCTAAATATTCTATTAAGTTGTTGTATATTTCAATTGTTTAAAATTTTTCTAAATATTATATTAAGTTGTTGTATATTTGAATTGTTAAAAAAAAGTCATTGAATTGCATTTTGTGTCATGTTTTAATTAGTGAGAAACAATGTAGAAATTAAATTTTGGTTACAAACGTTTTAAAGGGGAGTTTGGGTGATTTTTCGAACATTAATAATATAAATATAGAACATTTTAATAAAGATTTTTTTAATTTTTTTTAAATATCCACAAATCTTTAAAACATAATTTACTTTTTTTTCATAATTAATTTTTTAGATAAAAACAATAAAATTATAATATTAAACAATTTTCTCTTTAGAACTCTCCTTGTAAATGGATTACATATGAAATATTCTAAGTGATTTACTCTATTTATTTTCCATTTTGAATGTCCAAAACGATGAGAGAGATTTTGTCATGTTAAATAAAGTTACTAAACAGGTAAAAAAAAGTTGTGGATTTAAAAAGTATAAAACCAATAAAAATAAATCTTAAATTAATATTAATATAGTTCCAGTATTTATCAAACTTATATTTATAGAGTCAAGTTTATGACGGATCTATGGTGAGGTAAATAGAAAATAATATTAAAAATATATATAAAAATAAAAATCATAACTCACTTAAAATGAATTACAACATTCTATATATTATTGATTTTCTAAATTTATATAAATATTATCTTGATCTAAATTGTTTTACTAAAATATTATAATTAATTGGAAAAAATAAACAATGTAATTTAGAACATAATAAATTATTATATTATTTTGTAATTTGAATTTAAATTCTTTTTATTAAAATTTTATAATTACTTGGATAATAATAACATGTGTAAGAGAAAAGAATAGATGTTATATTAATATTTGAAAGATAAGTTATATAAAAAAATAACTTTTATTATTTATAATAAAATAAAGGTATTTAAATATTAAGTAATAAATATCATTGAAAAGGAATCATGAATGTAACTCTATCTATAGAGCGTAACATCATCAACAAACAATAAATTTAAGATCGGTATTTTCATTGTACTTTCTACCCAAAAATGCACTATCGAAAACATATGAAATTAATGAGCTAGATGCATCACATGCATTGTGAACGTACCTAATATGCAAGGTCGTCACGACTTTATAAACATTCAATGTTCAAATTTGAAGCCTTCTTGGTGTAAAGTTAAAATTTTTCATTAAAAAAAATTAAACTAGCAATTGCTCCAAAAAGGTGCAATAAAACGTCTATAGGTTGTTGTTGGAGGGTGAAATGGGTAAGAAGGAAAACTAAAATCGAATGTAGTTGTTTTTAGGAATGTTAATAATTGTCATGTCAACTAATAACATACTTGTCTAATAAACCACTACCCAAGGGTTTGGAAACACTCAGTGAAGTCTACTTTTTCCACTTTGTAACACATACGGCTTCTTCAAGAACCTTCTCCAATTACTTCATGTCCACATAGTAACAAAAAGTCATTTTACATAAGATAACGTGTTCACTAACCAAAATGATATGTTAGAAAACCACCAAGAAGAAAACCCAAAAGGTGCTTATACCATGCCCACATGATGACCCTGTAAAAGGTTTCCTTCACTCGTATGAGGAATAATAATATTTCTAAAGATACCCATCAACGAGGACCTTTTTACCTCAAAAGCGCATAGGCTCAATTTCTCTTTCGAAAAGGTCCACAAAGGTGCACTAAGCAACATACGTCCACATGTATGTGGGAAAATTTATTATTAATTAGTAAGTGACTTGCCAAATTTATCATTTTTCAAAATTAGCAATTTTTCAAACTCAAGTCATCTACAAGCAACAAATTTGTTTGTCTCATTGCAACATGGATTTTTCCCATCACAGATCAACATTCTTTTAATATCCTTTTGACAGTAAGTCTTTCCAATGATTACCATGTTGATTGTTCGATGCTTGCAAGTTCCCTCCTTCATGAGTGCTCTATTCTCTTTCATGAATGGTGCCTCATTGAATGTTGTTTCAAGACTTAAGAAACATAAGTATAGGTAGATTCTACTAGGTCAATCCACCAACAATTCAATAGAGTTCTCTCAAATCTTCAATCACTACGACCAACCAAAGGAATATGCTTTCACGAATCGTTAACTGATATGACATGTCTCCTCTCTTTGTCCAAGATTCAATCTTCTGACTAGGTGAAAAAATACATCCTCTCTTTAACTTCTCTAGGAACTATCAAACAAGACTCATTCCTAGGTAAGCTACCCAGAAAAAATCCACTCTTGTTTTTTCACACTTCGAACCAATAGAAGCTATCTTTAAGTCCATTAGTGATCATATGCATTAATAATTAATTTTGTTACATCAATGGTGAAGCAACCATAGTTTTAAGTGGACCTATAAATAACCAGTTGCTTCAACAACTACTTGCCTTGCATTCATAGAGACATATCTCGCTACTCATATGCTCATGTATAGAAGAGATCACAAGATGTTACAACTCCTACTTCCATGGGCCTATTTCAAACCTTAGACACCAAGGCTCTAAAAAGACATGCTAAGAGAAAAGTACTCCATCATTACCCATGTTAATAACATAAACCAGATTCCATAAGACGGAGCTGCAATCAAATAAAATAGAGAGATTTACATGTTAAAAACTTGAGAAAACATAATTGGCTTACAACTCTCTGGCAATGCATGCCTATGTAAGCTTACATATATAACATACTTCTTATAGTTACAAGAATCTGATTAATTAGCGAAATCCATTTATCCTATATAGTTATTCCAAGTTCAATAATATTCTATCTCAAGATTATTCATTGTTATAGGTTCAATTACAAACAATGTTATGAATGGTTGCATTTATTATAGGAATTGTTGCACCCCCTTTTTTCTAAATTTGTTGTCATGTATTGAAACAATCTCCACCTTGACAACAATTTACATGATATCTTGCCTTGGTTCAGTCATCACCATTTCTACAAATCAAAAGATTTTATGGAATATGAAATGGGAATTGAAAAGGACAGTAAGTGCAAATTTGTCACGAGTAACCATGAAGTTGTATAGTAGAACTTGCAAAGTGAAATTTTCAATTGACAATTTTTTTCTAACCTCACAGTTCTTAAATACAATACATGAAATACAGTTGAGAAACTTAAGGTTGTACCAATACAGAGGATAAACAAAATTTGATAGGTTCGATAGATAAGTTACAACAATAATAGTGTTCTATTTGGTATTACAAATAAGGCTCTTGCCAACATACCAGAAGCACATAAATAAAAGAAACCCTTTATTATCATCTCAAGGATGCAACTAACTTAAAATCATATCATGGAATACAGTGAAAAGTATTGGCATCATATGCTACTTTCAACAAGAAAACAACATTGTTCCCAAGCTCCACCTGCCTTGGGAGTTGGTAGCACAACCAGGGTAGTTTTAAATTCTTATGGAAATGTCTTAACTGCATTTTAGGCTTGATTATGGAAACATGATCTCATCCCTCCACCTGTAACCTTCCCTTTCTCTACGTCATTGGATGTGATTTTTATGGGTTTTGATAAAAGTTGCAAAGTGTAACTCATTTACTCTGTCATAAAACCGGTTATTTGGTTACTGTGATGGTTATTTTGTTGGTGTGCATTTTGCAGACCTCCTCGCTGATGGCTATTACCTTGCTGAGGTTATTAATATCTCCATGGTGTGGACACCAGTTTTTTTCTCTGGTTAAGAAGATCACGTTGCTCATGTGAGCTCTGCAATGAGTTTTTTGATGTTATTGAAGTGTATAAGTTTGGATTGAAACTAAGCCAATCTCTGGAGATTTAACTTCTGAGTTTTTTTAATTCCTTCTCTATTTCTCTGTGTGGAAGGGTTTATGGTTTGTTTATTGCATTCGACCATTCATGTTGGGACTTTATTCCATGAAGAACAAGCCATTGTTTCCCAAAGGTAACTGCATTACTCAATACAGTTTTGTAAAGCTAGATTTATTATGGTTTTAGTTAATGAATAAGTTTTCTACATAGATGTGCAACTAGGGTGTAATCGTTGAGGAGGGAGTCACCCCGGGGTACCTTTGAACAGTTAAAAAGGTAAGGGATTATAGTTTGCACAACATTTATACTTTAATTCTTGTTATCAAAACTATTTCTAAACTATGCCATGTATGTGACCTTGACCCTCATTGCAGTTCTGGATTATTGACTTAGTTCCAAACGTATGGCTTTCCTTCTAGAATGGATTACGATTTTAATATGTAAGTGTTTACTTTTATTTCTAGGATTTTAGGGTTTTATCCTTTAACAATCAATTTATGAAAATAACTTGGATTGCTCTACTTTCAAGGTTATGTCATGGTTGAATTACCACGTTGTTCGTGCTGGATGCATAAACTAGCAGTCCCCCAGTTAATGTTTGGGTTGGTCTTTGAATATAGTTAATAAATCCTGGTCTGTGAGTAAGGGGTCATTGAAGAGTAAAGAGGTTTATGACTCCTCCTACGAAATCAATTCCTCTAATTCGAGGTAAGTTTCTAACCTATCTTTCATTCTCATTTTTCCTTATATAAAACCTAACTCCACATTCTTTCATTTGCATGGGAATGATTACTAGCGTGAATTTTCCTACGACTATGCACATATTTCATTACTGCATGTATAAGATATGCGTAACAATATGATCGTCGGTTGGAAGAGTTCCATTTATCCATGGTTTGGGTTTAGGTTTTTTAGAAAGGAGGGATTCTCGACCTCTACTTTCTTAAGTTAAGTTTTAATTGCTTTTTAACTTGATAGATCTAATTTGATTCGTAACTTCATGTCAATATCGTTAATAATTTGTATTAACTGTTTTGATCCAATTATTTGGATTTTTAATGTACTTGACCATATGTATATGTGGAAGTCATTAAACCTATCAATTCACTTTCTAATATATGGACTGTTGCAGCTGGTTATTATAGCTAGGTTTTGCAAAATAATCGCCCTAATAGCAAATTATCATTACCCCATAGTTATTTTTATATTCTTTGTAATACATGAAGCCTATAAGCTCTATTTACTAAATTTGTACTTTATTGAATATTTATAATACATTATTAGTTATTTATTCTATTTGAGTTTTAGCATATTTGTAGACATTTTTTCTAGTTGAATTCTGAATAAAAATATAATTATGATTGCTACTAACTCTATGCATTAATTAATCTAAAATAGAAAGAAAGATTGATCATGTACTTGATCTATAATTTATGTATATAAACTATATTAAGAAAAAACTAGCACGAAAATAACCATTTCATAAATATAACAATACAAGAATAATAATATAGAATCTGTCATCACTTATGGGAAAACAAAATTGATGTTTTTGTTCCTTCCAACCAAACTCCTAGAGAAGCCAAGTTACTTGATCTAGAACCCCCATTCATGTTTGTTGAACCAAAAGAACAAATACTGATTAATGCACTCTCTTTGCATAAGCTAGATCATTTCTCCTCCATCACAAGCCTCCTGTTGATTTGATGGGTTCAATACTTATAGTATTTTTCCTAGGACTTTGGTCATTTATGAGCGAATTGCTCATTATTGCTACACAATGAGTCTTGACCTGATTTTAGGGAAGATGCCTCCTGCATCACTTGAACTTTCATTCAACCGTTTTGCCACTTTTAATTCTTCCTTGTGAGTCAATAAACACTCTTCAATGGCTACTTTAGTTTTGACTATCTTATATTTAAATTATTAAATATTTAATAATTCTATAACATTTATTTTGACCTCACTTTGTCAAAATATCAAAAATAAAAGTCTTTAACAATTAATAAATATTTGGTGTGTTAAATACAACTCCCATTTAAAATTAACATCGTCCTTGGTGTTACCTTTTAAACTTCTTCTAAATCATTTTGAAACAGAATTGGATATGGTTCTCACATATTACTTTCAAATTCCAAGTGGACTCTTCCGAGCTAAGGTGCTTCCATTACACCATGACATGTCTGATGGTACGGTTATGGAGTAAAACTTATCTCATGTTGAGGATACATTCCGATTTCACTTGATATTATCCTTCAGGTTCCACATGTTTAACATTCCACTCCACCACATGAGTAGAATCATGAACTTATTTTTTTAAAATTGAAACATGAAAAACATTATGTACTTTTATAGTAGATGGTAATGATAGTTGATATGACACTCGTCCATCTTTTGCTAATATTTCAAAAGGTCCACAATACTTGGGTTCCAATTTTGCATATTTTCCAAATCTTAGGGAACTTTTTCTAGGTTTCACTTCCACATAAACATAATATCCTACCTAGAACTCTCGTGGATTTCTTTTTAAGTCGTCATAAATTTTTTTGCTATCTTGGGATACCTTCAAGTTATGTTGTACCTGTTTCACTATTAGTTCAATATCTTTCAATGCTTCATGTCCTAACATTAGTCTATCAACTGGACTGCTCCAAGAATTTGGAGTAATACATTTACGTCCATACAATATTTGAAATGGACTTAATCTAGTTGAAGCTTGAAAATGATTATTATATGGAAACACTAAAAGATATAAATGATATTTACATTTACCTTGTTAATCCATTACATACATTTTAAGCATGTATTCTAAATTATGATTTACCCTTTCAGTTTTACCATTAGTATGAGGATGATATGTAGTACTAAAATTTAATTATGTACCTAAACCTCTAAATAAAGATTTCCAAAAATTTCTCATAAATTTTGCATCTCTGTACAAAATTACTATTTTGGGTATACCATGCAATCCTAAAATTTCCTTCATAAAAATATCAACAATATTGATAGCTTTATATGCAAAATTTACTGGAATAAAATGGGTTGCTTTACTAATATTATCCACCACAACCATAATTGAATAATTTTGTTTAACATTTTTAGGTAACCCGGCTATGAAATCCATATTGATGATCTCTCATTTCCATTCTGGAATAGGTCATGGATGTAACAATCTGACTGGATGTTGATGTTCAGCTTGTACTTGCTAACATTTGATACTCTAACTAAGTATTATGCCACTTCATTTTTCATCTTAGGGAAAAAAACCTTTTCTTATCATGGTAATCATTTTCTGATATCTAGGATGTCCTAAATACAACCTTCTGTGTAATTCATTCATAACAATTAGTTTAATTTCTTTTGAGTTAGGCATACATAGTCTTCTTTTATGTAATAACAATCCCTTTTTGTTTAAACTGAATTTTGTTAAATTACATTATTCACTTCATTTTATGTTGTATTCTCTTTTAATTTTAGATAATCTTTATCAAACTTTGCAGCATTTTCAATTTTATCTTCTAAATTTGTGTCATATCTACTACCTACAGTTACATACAATAGATTTGCATAACGACTTAAAGCGTCTTCCACTTTATTTTCTTTCCTTTTGATATGTTTTATCTCAAAGTCGTATTTGCTTAAGAAGGATAACAACCTAACATGTCTAGCATTAAGGTTTTGTTGGTCAAATAAATATTGTAGACTTATATTATTAGACATTAACAAAAATATTCTTCCTATAAGATAGTGTGACCACATCTTAAGGGATTGACTGATAGCAGCTAATTATAGATCACGAGTAGCATAATTCTTTTCGTGTTCTTTAAGATTCCCTCATTCATAATCTATAACATAATTTTCCCGAATTAATACTCATCCTAAACATTCTTTGCATGCATCCATACACATGAAAAACTCTTTGTACGGGTTAACAATCTTTAGGATAGGAGTTTCTATTAATAAATGTTTAAATTTATTAAAAATTTCTTCACATTTTTCATTCCAATCAAATTTATTACCTTTCAGTTGTAATGAGGTTATAAGATATGTAATTTTAGAAAACCGTTCAATGAATCTATGATAATAGCGAGTAATCCCCATAAAAGATCTTATATCGGTTACATTTTTAGGAACATGACATTCCATGATGGCTTTGATTTTATCGAGAGCTACTGATATTCCTTCTTTAGACACCACATGTCCTAAATATTGAATTTTATCCTTGAAAAAATCACATTTGCTAAAACTTGTAAAATAAATTTTGTTCTCTTAATAATTGTAAAACTATTTTTAAGTGGTCGAAATGTTCTTGTTTATTCTTAGAATAGATTAATATATCATCGATAAAGAAGACTACAAATTAATCTAAGTATTTACTTAATATTCTATTCATTAGACACATAAAAGCTATCAATACATTTTTCAAACCAAAGGGCATTATGACAAATTCATAAAGATCGCATATGGTTCTAAAAGATGTTTCAAAGATATCTTCATCTTTAATATGTACTTGATGATACCGAGACCTCAAGTCTATTTTAGTAAATTTTGTTGCTTCTTGAAACTGATCAAATAGATTGTCTATATGTGGTAGGGGATATCTATTTTTAATTATGATTTTATTTAGTTATCTATAATCTATACATAATCATAAATGACCATCATTTATCTTTACGAACAACACTAGTGCTCCCCATGGGGAAACACTTGGTCGAATGTACTTTTTATCAATCAACTCTTGTATTTGTGATTTGAAGTCATTAAGTTCCAAATTTTTCATATGATATGGAGATTTTGATGCTATTACCTCCCCTAGTAGAAAATCAATTGTAAAATCTATATATCTTTTCGCAGGTAATATGAGAATTTCTTTTAGAAATACATCTTTGAAATATTTTAGAATTGGTATGTCTTCTAATTTGACTTGAGTATTTTTCTCTCTATAATATATTATGTAAACTGCAAATACCTTACAACCTTTATGAACATGCCTTTTCATTTGTATCTGAAATTTCTTTTGTAGTGATTTTCCTTGGAATTCCTTTTGCGACAATAGTATTACTTTCTTCATCTAAACATGCAAATGTTTTATCATAATAGTTTAAAGTAACTGTATGTTTCTCTAAACAATCCATTCATATCATAAAATCATAAAGTCCTAAGGGTAGAATATTTAAATAATTTTTTGTTTTTAAACCATTCATATTAAATTTACAATTTTTCACAAAACTAGTTACTTTTCGCTTTGTCCCCGTAGCAAGTTGAACTAACCAAGACTTTTCAATTTTTTCTTCTTCTGAATCTTACATAAATCTACTATTCTTTGTGAGATATAACTTAATCTTGCACCAAGATCAGTCAATATAGAGACGGATTTATCTTTTAACATACCTTCGATTTCAACCATAGATGTTTGATGATCTATTTTCCTGCTCTCCAAAGCTGGGTTGGTTTTGGGCATGCTCCTTGCCATATCTTCTAGAGTAGTATCTTCTTGGATTGTATGCACATTATTAAGGATTTTCCTTCTTACAGGTTAATAATGTGGTTCACCACATTCCCATCATTTTAATCGTTATCGTTGTGCAATATTTTTATTATAAGTAGTGGGTATTTCTCTTTTATTTATTGTAGTACGCTTCTACTATTTATTATTTTTAAAATTACTTCCTTGATAACCTCGACAATTATTTCTAGAATTTTTATAAAATTTTGTTCCTTTTTTCTATTCAAAACTTTCACGTCTTTTATTTTTCCAATTAGGTATACTTTCTCGTTTGTTTTTATTTTGGTCAAACATAAATTTTCTTTTCTCATATCCTCTTCCAGAGTTTTTGGATTATCATATTCAATTATCTCTTTAAACATAAGAGGTAAGCACCTAAAAAAGCAATGAATTTTCGGTGTTTCATCGATAATATATGGTACGTAATGCAATAAACTTAGAAACTTACTGCATAGTTCTTTCATCGTCATTGCACCTACTCTCAATTCATAAAATTATTTAGTTTTTTCCTCATAATATTGTTCCAATAAATATTTTCTTTAAAGTATTTCTTCAACATTTACTCTCAATTCATAAATTATTTAGTTTTTTCCTCATAATATTGTTCCAATAAATATTTTCTTTTAAAGTATTTCTTAAACATTTTCCATGTTACATAACGTTCTTTAATGTTCTTTACTTTTTTGATGCCTTGCCACCAAATATCAGCTTTCCCAGTAAAGTTGTAGATTGTAATTTTTTCCTTTAACTCATCTGAATAGTTAGATATATCAAAATACTTTTTAATTCCAAAATATCAAGATTTTGCTTCTTCTCATTTTTCAATTTCTACATTGAACATAGGAGGCTTAATATTTTAAAAATCACTGGTAATTTATTCATATGGATTATATTTATTTTTCTGTTGGTTACTATTGCTTCTTTCACCAGTTTGTATTTTCGCTTGCTTTGTTTAGCTGATTCTTCACTTGAAGACTCAATCTCATTATTAAAAAAAATAATTTTCTTACCTTGCGTTTATAACGTGCAGTCCTTGTCATTTCTAACTTAGGCCCTTTATTTCTTTATTGTTCATTATTATGTATTTTAGTTAATCGGACATTATTCAGTTCTTCTTGTGTTTTTAATATGCGTTCATTATCTTCTTTAACACTTTGCAATTATGCTTTTAAAAATTTTACTGTTTGTAGGAGTTTAGATTGATTATCATTCCTACTTTCATTTAGATTTCTACCCAAATATCACCATCTCTAATACTTCCTTCTTCTATGTTTGTTAGAGCATAATCCATCCTTAGTACCATAGTATTAGACCTTAGACACTTTCAGTTGCTTCTATGCAGTGATTTCTATGTTTAGACTTAGGGAAATTGATCATTTTCCATAGTTGATGCGCTCCTAGTTGATCATTCTGCACAATTGATGCACTCCAAGTTGATAATTATGACACCCATGTTCCCACATTGATTGCATTCAACCAAGCATGTGCTCCCCTTCCCCAATTTCATGGATTTATTCCAACTTGAGGCACTAGTGCTTGGTTTGGGTGGTTTTTGGACTGTTTTGGGAAGTTATTGCTCACCTAGAGCCACTCTCACTCATCCATGTGCTCACCCATGCCTAGAATTCCTTCATTGATGATCCAAGATGAATTTCCCACATTCACACTAGGATTTGTGAACATTTGGGATGAGTTGGATGCTTATTGGTCCGCCTAGTGGGGTTTGAGGGTCAAATCTTGGGCTGCCACTTGTATGCTTTCACTTGGCCTCCAAGGCCTCATGATTTTTCCCTATTGTACTATATAACTGTTCAAAACATAGTTACATGTTATACAGTGACAATAATATCCATTATTGACTTCATGTGTGAATGCAATTTCAGTCTTTCATCTATTTTGTTAATGTTTTGTAAACTATAGTGAATTGTGATACTTTCTTTGGCTTCTAGATCCATATCTGTATCAATTATCACGTGGTATCAGAGCTGATTGAAGCTGTAATTTGATTTTAGATTGTTTGATTTGGTGTAAGAGGGATTCTCAGTATCGATTTGAGAGTTTTCATTGCAGGTACATTAAACAATTTGTCGCGAGCAATGCAAGCAGAGATGGAGTAGACCCATGTTTTGCTGACACCATTCAACTACTTTGAATGGAAGTTCAATATGGTTATCCAGCTGAGGTTGAAAGGCCTATTCATGGTCACCATGGGGACATAGGCTAAACCAAACTCTGTTGTTGAGAAATCAAAGTTCTTCAACAGACTTGATGAAGCATTTGGAATGCTTTGTCTCATAATTTTGAGAGACTTTCTCTTTACTGTAGAATATTTGGCTACTCCAAATGAAGTATCGATGAATCTTGAATCTTTGTTTGGAAATATTGATGAGATGAGGGGTCACCAGCTCAAAAATGAGCTCATCTTTTTGAGTTTTGCTCATTTTGAGACAATCCAAGATTTCTTCACCAAATTCAAGTCATTGGTGCTTCAACCCAAGAAATGTGGCGTAGAGAAGAAGGAGGAGAAAATCATATTGTCCATACTGTCAAATCTAGGGCCATAGTACTTTGTGTTTGTAAGCACATTTCGCTCTAGCAAGCTCACAACTCGAAATTGGTGTATGTATGCATTAGTTGAGTTCATAGAGTCTTTGACCCAAGAGCAAGATAAGATCGTGTAGATGGGTACCATAAAGTCCAGCAAAGAACAATATCTTGCTGTAGGAGTTTCAAATCAGTCTAAGGGTAAGAAGAAATCCAAGGATTTGAAGCATCCAGACAAGAAGAAACAAGACAGACCCAAATCTTCATATGGGGTTTCAAATCCTTGCAAGGATAAGGACAATAAGAAGCAAGAGAAGAGAAAATGCACCTACTGTCACAAATGGTGGCATCCAAAGAGTGCATGTATGAAGAAATCCATTGATATGATGATGTAGTTATTGGAGAAGAACGACATCCCAGTCCCATATGTAGCAAGGAAGAAGGATAGAGGTTCACACTCAGACAACAAAGAGAGGTTACATGCATTGGTTGTTGGTTCTTCAAAATATTCTTCCTTCATCATTGATGTGGGAGAATCAAGCAACATGGCCTGTATGAAAGAGTTCTTCACATCCATGTATTAAGATAGTGGCCCAACTATTTGAATGGATGATGATTCAGGAATCCAGGCCAAGGGAATTGGTAGGACCGATTTTGAAGATGGGTATTTCAATAATTTATTGTTTGCACCATACTTGGAAGTGAATATACTGTCTGTGTACCAAATGAACCACATTGTATAATCCAAGAGAGTAACATTTACTCTAGGCACAGTGGATTTAGCTGAAATCTCTACCAACAAGGTGGTGTCTTTGGGATTTACTGATCATCAAGCTAGGATGTACAAATTCTCCCATTTATTTTCCTACTCTTTAGGGAAAGTGCTCCTATCTCATGCCAATGAAACCAACAAGATGTGGCTTGAGAGGTTCAGCCATATGAACTACAAATACCTCTAGGAATTGAACAAGAGTGGCATGGTGGAAGTGCTTCCTCCTATCAATACCTCCAATGGTGTATGCATTAGTTGTGTGGTGTGAAAACATCTAGAGTGCAACTATGAGAAAGGGGAAAGCAAGGAGAGCTACTCAAGTGCTTGGATTGGTGCATTCATATATTATTGGACCTCTTTCTGCACCTACATATGGAGGATCAAGGTATGTTTTGACCTTCATATATGATTTATCAAGGTTTTGTTGGGTTTACTTTCTCAAACTCAAATCTGAAGTCTTTGATACTCTCAAGGTTTGGAAAGCCCTGGTTGAGAATCAGTGTGGGAACAAGATCAAAGTGATTTGTACTGATAATGGTAAATATTATGTGAAAAATAATTTGCAGCACCTTTGTGAACAATGTGGCATCCAAATGCAGCATTCACTCCCCTACACACCACAACAAAATGGTGTGGCAGAGAGGAAGAACAAGGCGTTCAAGGAGATAGCAACCTGTATGATTGAATTCAAGGATTTGAGTCCTAAGATATGGGATGAATCCATTAAATGTGCTGCATACATTCAGAACAGAGCTATTCACAAATCAGTGAATGGAAAAATACCATATGATTCTTGGTTTGGTCACAAGCCAAATATTTGACATTTCAGAATTTTTGGCTCAAGGGCTTGGGCTAGGATACCTTCATAAAAGAGAAAATCCTTGCAACCACAAAGAAAGGAGTGAATCATGGTGGGATATGGTGAATATATAAAGGCATATAATCTCTTTAATCCCTCAACTCAAAATACTTTCATAGAAATAAGTGTGCAATTCGAAGAAGAGGTCATTCCATATTTTGAGCTAACATTGGGGGAATGATCGTCTCTTTAACCACAAGATGATGTAAGTGATGAATAATTTTATAATATTTTTGATACTTCTGATTCTGATATGTCATAATATGATGTTTTTGAACATGAACCCCCACAAGTCCCAAATGGGAATAGAAAACCATAGAAGCATTAGGGGATTTAATTGGCAATTTACTAGATCCTAGGAAGACTAGATCACAATTTCACACTACTTCTTTTGCAAGTGAAGTGTATCTTGTTGAGAAATGTTTCATGATTGTTGTATCTAATATAAGGAAGCATAAATTGACCCAATATGGAAAACAACCATGCAAGAAGAGTCCAACTCTCTACAAGAAAATGAGACTTGGGAATTGGTTCCTTTGCCTCCCAATAGGAATCTAGTGCAATGCAAATGGGTCTATATGACCAAAGTTTCTGCTGATGGGTCTAATATAAAGTATAATTCCATATTGGTTTCCAAAGGCTTCTCTCAAGTCCAAGGAGTGGACTGTCTAGATATATTTGCACCGGTTTCAAAGATGGACTCTATCAAGCTAGATTTAGCCATTGTTGCAAACAAGCACTGGGAGGTTCACCACATGGATGTCAAAAGTGAATTTATTCATGGTGAGATATAGGAGGAGATATATAAACAACAACTTGAAGGTTTTAAAGAGGATCCTTTTCTTGTATGTAGGTTAAAGAAGTCTCGAGCTATGGCCTCAAGCAAGCCCCAAGGGCTTGGTATGCCAAGATGGACAAATTTATGTTTTCACTTGGATTTATAAAATGCAAGTATGATACTAATGCTTATTTACAGGATATTGTTGATGTATTTCATGTCATAGTACTCTATGTTGGTTACCTTTTGATTACACATAGTTGCACCAAAGAAATTGGGTCAATCAAAACATCTTTGCACAGTGAATTTTCAATGACCGATCTTGGCTTGTTGAAACAATTTCTTGGTTTGGAAATTGTTCAATATGAAGCATGGATAAAGATAAGCCAACAAAATTATGTTGCAGACCTATTGATGAAGTTTAAAATTTCTAAACGTAAGGCGTCCAAGTTCCTGTTCATTTCTGGTATCAAACTAGGTGAAGTTGGTGGCTCTCCATTAGTGGACAACTCATTGTATAGGAAGCTAGTAGAGAGTTTGTTGTATCTTCCTCATTATAGACCTGATTTAGCATATGTTGTAGGTGTTGTATCTAGATATATGCTGCAGCTTCATAATATCAATTGGAAGGCATCCAAGAGGATCCTTCAGTATGTACAAGGCACCAGGAACTTTGGGGTACACTATGCTGCTAGTTCTCCATTAGAACTAGTTGGATTTTCTAATTCTGATTGGGTTGGTGATCCCAATGACTGCAAGTCAACTTCAAGTTATTTATTCATGCTTTCCAATGGTCCCATATGTTGTTCAAGAAAGAAACATCACACTATTTACCTTTCTTCAGCTGAGGACGATTACAGAGGAGAAATGAATGCAGCTACACAAAGTGTGTGGTTGCAAGGAATTCTTCGGGAACTTGAAGTTGCACTTGATTCACACATAGTCATTTGGTGTGACAATCAAAGTGCAATAAATATTTCCGCAGATCCAGTGTAGAGATAAAGGACCAAACCCATTGAGATACACATGCACTACATCACAAGCATGGTGCATGATCAGGTGGTAGCCTTGCAGTATTTCCCTTCTGTAGAGCAAACTTCTGATATTTTCATGAAGTGATTCATAGAGAATACCTTCACCTACTCGAGATCTATTCTTGGGGTGAGTGATACATGGTGATGGCTGCCATTCACCTTCAGATTTTTGGCTCCATGCCCATCATTAGAGGAAATTTGGGGTCTAAAATGGGTCTTATAAGAAAACGTGCCAACAATAAGTTCTTGTGACTTGGAATTCAAGAACCAATAGAATTCCAATAAAATGAGTTAACCATAATGGTTGAATTGACATATTTGTCATAAAAAACCTACTTTTTTTATTCGTATTTTCGACATATCTCTCTGTGTGTTTACTCAAATTTCAATCGGGGGAGCTCATTGGATGCATAATTTGATTCTGCATCCAATGAGTACCCATACTGCATACTTTTGATGGAGCCCTCTGCCCCAAAAACAAAAAATACCTGAAAAATGTGATGATGATGTCACCATCACATGTTTTTAGGGATTTATTGTTTTTGGGGTAGAGGGGTCGGTTAAAAGTATGCAGTGTGGGTACTCATTGGATGCGAAATCAAATTATTCATCCAATGAGCTCTCCCAATCAAAATTTGAGTAAAAATATAGGGAGATATGCTGAAAATACGAACACAAAAGGTAGTTCNTCCTCCAAAATTAATAAATATTATTTTATTATTTTAACTATTATTTTATTATTTTCCTTAGGAGGCCCATTTTAGACCTCAAAATTCCTCTAATGTTTTTAGGAGATGTTTTGTTCCCATGTGGTTTTCCTCTTTTCCTTGTTTTCACGGACAAATAAAATGTTATGATGTATAAGGTGACTTGAGCCTTCGTTTCCAAGGAATCCATGATATTTTTGGTTAATAAGTACTAAGTAAAGCTTAAGCGAGTGTGTTAAAGCATAATCCATACTTAGTACCATAGTATTAAACCTTATACACTTTCATTTTCTTCTATGTAGTGATTTATATGGTTAGACTTAGGGAAATTGATTATCTGCCATAGTTGATCAGTTTGCACAGTTGATTCACTCCAGGTTTATCATTCTAAAACCCAGGTTCCCATATTGATTGAAGTCAACCAGGAATGCACTCCCCTTCCCCATTTTCATGGATTTGGTCCAACTTGAGGTGCTAGTGCTTGATTTGGGTGGTTTTTGGACTGCTTTGGGAATTTATTCTCACCTAGAGCCACTCCCACTCACCCATGTGTTCGCCCACTCTTTTCAAAAGTTCATTTACGATCCATAATTCATTTCTCATGTTCACATTAGGATTCATGACCATTTTGGATGAGTTCGAGGCTTATTGGTCTACATAGGGGGGTTTGAGGGTCAAATATTGGGCTTCCCCTTGTATTCTTTCACATGGACTCCAAGGCCTCACGATTTTTCCCTATCGTAATATATACCCATTCAAAACATAGTTACATGTTAGACAATGACAATAATATCCATTATTTACTTCATGTGTGAATGAAATTTCATTCTTTTCAGCTATTTTGTTCATGTTTTGTAAACTATAGCGAATTGTGAGAGTTTGTTTGGATTCTAGATCCAACTGTGTATCAATTCTCACAATGTTTTTTGGTTATTTAGGATGGAGTTCTCGTTTAGTAGACATTTACACTTCTGTCATTCTTCCTACAAAATCAAAGTTATTTTTCTCTTCATGATTACAAAGAGAATCAAGTCGTAACATAAGTTACTTTCTAGTTTTTATATGTTTAAGTGTTGAGGATTTTCAGGGCGAGTGTTGCAACTATGATTTGATACCATTTTTTCATAACTCCCTCTCTATTACTCTTAGTCTTAATTTCATTAAAGACTTGCTTGATTAAGTTTTAAGTTCTAATTTACCTTCATGTTTGTTGGCATAAAACTCATTGTCAATATTGGGATCATTGATCGACTATGATAAAACAACTTGAACATACCTACAGTTTCTTAGTAAGGTGATTAACCTCGACATCTGAGTTCCTTTCACAAGTTAAGATTGGGACCCTTAGGTTTAACTTTGGTCTTAAGCCTTGGGTCATAATTGAATCTTAGTACTATGATGTATAAAGCTTTATGTTAATGTTTTATTTCTATGTTTAACAATAACCTTTGAACAAGGTTTAAGTGACCCTTGATTTTGATATTGTTAAAGAGTTGCAAGTTGTAACCATCCATGCGATGGAAATACTAAGACCTTGACCTATGTTTGGAAACATACGACGATGGTTGTAAAACTTTGCTAAGTTGTTTATAGGGTTCAATAGTTATAAGGAAAGGTTTAAATTCTTGACATCTCACATGTTTAAAGTGGAAGTTTTATGGAAACAATTGATGCCCTTTTGTCTTGACTAGTGGCTTGTGAGTTGACAGAGAAACCAGATTATTTTTTAAATGCATATGGCGGTGTCTTAACTGCATTTCAGGCCCGTTTATGGAAACATTGTAACATCTCCCAAGAAATAAACATTATTTGGTAATTATGCTTTTATTTTGGGTTATTGTTTTAATTAAATAAAATTGGTTGGATTTGAAATCTTCTAAAAGGTCCTTAGAGGAGAGATGTAATAAAACAATATGATTAAATAAAATTATGAATGAAGGAGGAAAACCATGTTGAATGAGGAAGTTATGCATGTAAGAGTGGGGGTGAAGGAAGAGTTAACCTCAAGTATGTTGAAACAAGTGTCATAAGTGCAATTATGGCACTAGACACATCCTAGAAATCAAGGATTTTGTTAGCTACGAAAATTCAATGAGGAATTGATTTCTTGCAGAAAATACCTAGGAAAAATAAACTACAAGAAGGAATCATACGAGGGAGGTAGGACACTGCTTAGTATGTTGTAAAGGAATCCTTGTTGTGTGAGCACTCATTGTTAGGCAAGTTGTTCGATCCTTGTTGTATGAGCACTCAATGTTAGGCAAGTTATTTCTCACTGTTTGACGAAGATCTAAAAGTGAGGTTGACTATTACTACTCTTGGCATGCATAATTTAGCTCGGGGGTGATTAAGGGAAGAGAGAAAGTTGTTCCTAATCTATGGTTGGGTGGAACGTGGTTATTCCTACCACATTCTGGATCATTGTATTTCCAAGTTCCATTGAAGCTTTAAATTATGCAGACTATTATTTCTTTAAATATATATATATATATATATATATATATATATATATATATGCCAATGTCAGGAAATTATCTATATAAGATCTTATGTTTTTATTGATGAAAATTGTAAATGTTTATTATGAATCATAGATCCTGTTCTATTCCAAGTTCAGCTTAGTGATACTGGATAGTATTATGGTCACTGACATCAGTTAGATTTAGGGGACAATGAAAGGAGTAATCCATGGAAATGATTCTCTTATTTTTAAGATTATTGCAGGATCTAAATATGTTATTTAGGATTCCTGTTGGTTTAAATAATCGATTGACTATTTTTATCACTGTTGTTTTTATCAATGTTTACTTCTGCAAGGATTTATTGGTTATAATGCAAATTCATAAATATTCTTCTAGATGTAAGAGATATTCTATAGTAACCTAGAGGATGCAATGAATGAGAATAAATCCCTCCCAACCTGGTATAGTCTCATTCAACTTTTACAAGGGTTGTTGTCAGTTTGATTTAGGATGAAACTACGATCTACATAACGAAATTTCCCTGTTGATGCGTGTATATTCCAGATCTTTACTAAGGAAACCAACCATACATAAAAATTTATCCGACTCGACCCACCTCAAGGTCAAAGGATGTGTTACCCACAACCTTCATAGTCTCTATAAATGATTAAAGTAGTTATTTACTTACGGCTCTCATAGTGCACTAATAACTAAACCTTATCAAACAATACACTATCAGCGAACAACCGCAAATCAAAGTAATTGAAGTAAATCCAATTTATTGTTAAGCTATCACTAAATATTCTAAGATCTGTTTCAAGATCCTATTGGCTAAACATACGTTTATATACCCGAGAAACAATGTATTTAACACTATAGACTTCTCATTTAAAAGGATCTAGATATCCTTGTATGCAGTGAATTTTACAAAACTTATTCCTGAAAGTAAGACCATCGAAGGATGGAAACTATTGTTTAAAACAAAGAAATAAACAAGTATAAAACCTGTATAATTCATAACATGAATTTCATAAAAATGCAAAGACCCTAAGGGTCGTATCAAATTATATATACCTTAAGTGTAGTAAAGAGTATGATTCCTTAACAATCTAGTTGTAAGGTCCTTCTAAGTAATTCACAATCAACTAAAAAACTAACTTAGGTTCTTACCAGCAAACATCTAAGTGCAGAAGATGGTTGCAGAAGCCTTTTTCTTAGAAGTTTTAAGTCAAACTGCAACTCACAATCCACAATTGCAGAAGGGTTTTCAGAAAAAGTTTTAAGTCAACCCGCAATCTACAGTTGTAGAAGGATAATTTGGGAAAGGTAATTCCAGAAGGGTATTTGGGGAATGTTTGAATTCATAAAAATGAATGGAAACCTGTAATCCACAATTCGCAATTATGGAAGTACCATTGCAGAAGTCTTACTTGCAGACTGATCATTGTGGAAAGATAATTTTCTGAAGGCTCTTTGAGGAAGGAACAATGTAGAAGGCTAGTTGTGGAGGGATCCTTGTGGAAGGCTTACTTATGGAATGATATTTGCGGAGAGGCTAATGAACTTAGAAGTTTAGGACCAAGTAGATAAAGTTTTTAGAACCTATTTATTCCATATCTGATTTTGAAGATTAAAGAACAATATGTGTCATTACATAACATCACCTATAGGTTGAAGAACACTTGAGAACTTTGTTCCCTTAGCAAATAGATGTCTCTAGCAACATGTAGGGACTTTAATGATGTATATTTTATATATGTTATATGATTTTTTTTATATGCATTTTGAGGTGTGTTATTTGGGGATTTTACAAACAAGATATCAACCCTCCACCTGTAACTTGCCATTTCTCCCTGTCGTTGGATGTGATTTTTATGGGATTTGGTAAAAGTTGGAAACTGTAACTCATTTTATGTGTTGTAAAACTAATTCTACTGTAATGGTTATCTTTTTGGTGTGCGCTTTGCAAACCTCCTCGTCGAAGTTTATTACCTTGTTGCTCGATTCTTGAGCTCTCCTTAGTGTGGACATTGGTTTGCTTGTCTGGTTAAGAAGATCACAATGTTCATTTCAGCTCTCTAATGAGTGTTTTGTGGTTTTTGAATTGTATAAGTGTAGATTTAAACTGAGCCAATACTTGGAAGTTTATCTTATGTGTTTTTCTTAATTCTTTCTCTGTTTATATGTGTGGAAGGATTTATGGTTTGTTTCCGGCATTCGACCATTCATGATGGAACTTCATTCTACGAAGAGGAAGCCATCGTTTCTGAAAGGTAACTGTATTACTCAATACAGTTTTGTAAAATAATATTTATTATAGTTTTAGTTAATGAATAAGTTTTCTACACAGATGTACAATGAGGGTTTAATTGTTGAGGAGGAATTACCCCCTCTCGGTACTTTTGAACAGTTAAAAAGGTAAGGAATCTTGGTTTGCACAATCTTTACACTTTAATTCTTGTTAGTATAATGATTTCTAAACTATGTCATCTATGTGACAGGTGAAGAGGAGGGAGAGGTTAGGTAAAGTCACCCCTTTTTAATACCTTGTCAGTTCTTTTTGCATTTTCAAAATGGCTAGAGGATAACTTCAGCTCTCATTGTAGTTATGGATTATTGACTTAGTTTTGAACCTATGGCCTTCCTTTTGGCATGGATTACAATTTTAATCTGTAAGTGTTTACTTTTATTTCTAGGGGTTTAGGGTTTTAGTCTTCATACAATCAGTTTATGAAAATAACTTGGATTGCTATGCTTACAGGGTTATGGCATGCTAAACTTGCCATGTTTTTCCCGCTGGTTGCACAAACTAGCATTTCCACGGTTAAAGTTTGGGTTGGTATTTGAATCAAGTTTTTAAATCTTGGCATGTGAGTAAGGGTTCATTGGAGAGTAAGGTTTATGCTTCCTTCTACGCAGTTGGTTTCTCTGTTTTGAGGTAAGTTGTTAACCTAGTTTTCATTTTGAAAATATTATTTCACTCTAATTTTTCCTTATATAAAACGCAACTCCACATTCTTAAGTTTGCATGGAAATGAATACTTGCATGAACTTGCTTGCGACTATGGACATATTTCCTTTTTGTGTGTATAAGGTATGCGCAACAATATAATTGTCGGTTGGCAGAGTTCCATTTAGCCATGATTTGGGTTTGGCATATTTAGAAAAGAGGGCTTCTCGGCCTCTACTTTCCTAAGTTAGGTTTTAACTGCTTTTTAACTTGATAGATCTAATTTGATTCATAACTTGATGTCAATCTAGTTGAGAATTTGTATTAACTGCTTTGATCCAATGATTTGAATTCTTGATGTACTTGACCACTGTATATGTGGAAGTCGTTAAACATATCGATCCAGTTTCTAATATATGGGTTGTTGTAGTTGGTTATTATAGCTAGGTTTTGCAAATATTTTTCATGATAGCATTATCATTACCTCAGTTATTTTTATATTCTTTGTAATATATGAATCCTACCATCTTTATTTAGTGGATCTGCACATTGTTAAATATTTATAATACATTATCAATTATTTATTCTATTTGAGTTTTAGCATATTTGCACAGGTTTTTTATAGCATGATATTGAATTCCGAATAAAAACGTAATTGTGATTGCTACTAACTCTGAAAAACTAGCATAATACTAGCAAATCTAACAATACATGATTACTAATATTGAACTTGTCGCCACTGATGGGAAAACAAAACTGAAGTTGTTGTTCTTCCCAACCAAACTCCTAGAGCAACCAAGTTACTTTCTCTAGAACCGAGATCTTGTTTGTTGAACCACAAGGACAATGACTAATCAATGCTATCTCTCTGCGTAAGCCATATCATTTCCCCTCCATCACAAGTCTCCTACTTATTCGACAGGTTCAATACTTATAATATTTTTCCTAGGACTTTGGTAATTTATGAGCCACCTGCTCATTATTGCTCGAGAATGAGTCTCCATGTGATTTTAGAGAAGATGCCTCATGCATCACTTGAGCTTTCATTCAACACTTTTTCCACTTGTCATTCCTCCCAAACACTCTTCAACCACTCCTTCATTTTTTTATTCTGTGAGTTTTCAATTATTAAATAACTAAAAATTCAATTACATTTATTTTGACTGCACTTGTCAAAATCTCAAAAATAAAAGTCTTTAACAGTTAATAAATATTGAGTTTGTTACACTTAAGCTTGGATGGTTTTTCACTTGTTTGAATTAAGTTTTTGGTTGGTTTTATACGTATTTTTTGATTGTATATTTATTATAGCTTTATTTTTCTTAGTGCCCTCCTCTTTTACATAGCTAAGTGTAAGTAATTCTATCATGGTTCTAGTTTTTTAAAGTCCATAAGTAGTTACAATGTCTTGCAGTATGCCCCCATATGATTATTGCATAGTGTGACTAGTTTTTATATATAATAAAGTGTGCTTCAACTATTTAAAAATACAATAAAATACTTGTTATGTTACTAAAGTGTAAAATTAATGTTACATACATATCAAATTAATGTGTTCAAATTAAATTTTATTAAAAATATATTATTTTTCATGTAGATATTAGGAAGTGCTCCATTATTTAAAATTGTTATTAAAATTTGAAAGGACAATATTTGCCTTTCAAATATTTTAAAAGAAAAGAATTTAGTTAATTTATACTTATCCAATTGAAATACAATTCTTTATATTGCCTCTCTAAAAAGCTCAAATAAAATAAATGCCCTTCAAATTAAAATTAAGACCAACCTTTCAAATTTGATCACTATAAACGTTCCTACCCTGTACTTATTTGTTGGACTTCTCTACACATTACATGCCTTTTACTTTTCAATGGCAAGTAGAATTAAATGCAAGATATTGACTCTTGTCAATCCTGGTCTGTTGGCCCTAGAGGAACGGAATCTCTGCTGATCGTCATAACTTTCTTTCATGGAAAACAAATATCTATTCATTATAAGAACTTAACTTTCAGGGTGAACAAAATAAAATGTAAGGTAATTTCGTGGCTTTATGAGGTTCGAGTTTCTACCCAGAGGAATCGACCGACCATACCAGAAGCAAAAGGACGCTGGCATGCTCGTTTAGGCGGAGACCATCCCAAAACACAAGAGGATTGGCATAAAATGGCTGCACAGTTTATAAACCATTTGTTGGAGGCTTATCTATTTCTTTGCCTTTTTGCCGATCCACCTTAGATAGAAACCAAGATGGACCAGTTTGCTCCCTACCTATAGAGCAAAGATGGGTCATACTTTAACTTCTATAAGAACCTGGAGATACAGGCCAAGATGGGCCAGTTTAAATTTCTTTATTTTATTTTGTGATTGAAGCTTATGGATCCGAATTTTATAATTGGATGAAGATAAAGACCGTCCACAGGTCGAGGATGAAGATGAAACCCATCCACAGGTCGAGAGCCTGTGGATTGCATTTTACCTTTTTCTCAAATTCCATTCGCATCACGCTCCCAACGCTGAAAACCAGAGAGCTTATGCGGGGCCAGCCTCACGTGAATGGGGCATCTAGTACTGCTTAAATCTTTCAATGCCGGGAATCTCTACTGGTTAGTGAATGAGACTGAATCACTCATCACATGCATTTGTCCTTCGGCACTCTGACAAACCAGGCAAAGGCAAAACTTTCAGGGACCACAACGGTGATGTACTTCTATCCGCTTTATAAATTTTTGTAGCATTGAGAACGAGAAGTGACAGATTGACATTGAATGCATTGTCGAGATATTCATTATTTCAATATCAAGTTAACACTAATCAAATTGCGATTACATTTCATGTGGGTGTAAATTTGAAGTGTTATATATAGAGAACGAATGCATGGTCTCACATCAAACTCTTCTGCAATCGTTCTATCCTTCGTTTTCACTGATAGTATCGTTCGTTCAGAATTCAATTGCAAGAAGGATGAGAAATCCTCAAGTTCTTTTGAAGGAGATAAGTAGAGCGTTTTGCAAGGTTGCTCATGCCCATAAGCGAATTGGCCATGGCCTTTCTCCAAGGAAGTCAAGGTATTTCACAATGAAAGATGACGTCCTGGGAAGATCATGCAGTGCTTTGCCCACAGACGTTCCAAAGGGACACTGTGCGGTGTATGTTGGAAGCGAACGCAGTAGGTTTGTCATTCCCACAATTTATTTGAATCATTCTGTGTTCCAGTCATTGCTAAAGAAGGCCGAAGAAGAGTATGGTTTTGATCACCACATGGGACTCACTATTCCGTGTGACGAAGCTGATTTCCAGTACCTGACATCCATGTTGGGAAATAAAGGATGTCGCAGCTAGAACATTGAAGCTGGATGAGCTCCTCCATATTCATTGAAACAGACACTGCTTGCATTCTGTTCAAATGAACCCAATCTCGGCCAAGATCTTACTGTAAGCGTTGGAATGGCAACAACTGGCGTGGCTAGAGGTACAATTGAATGTCAAACCAAAGATCTGCTTTGGTTCTTTTTAAATTTGAGGTGGAGAAGCTGAAGAATTTTCAGATCATCACGGTCCAAACTGTCTAGGGTTTTGCGTAAGGTGGGGAACTATTCAAATCACATTCTTCTCAAAAAAATCGGTGAAAGAAGCTACAGGGCAAGGGACGTTCTTCGGGCCGAAGTTTGTTCGAAATTTATACGAAGGAAATCAATGAGAGACCAAACGGGAACGTTTTGTAGCCTGTGTTAGGTGCAATTTTCTGGACTATGGCTAGCCGAGAATACCTCGTCGCATTGGTAATTTTCTGGGTTGCGGCTAGTTGGGAATACCTCATGAGCATTGGGATGCTTTCCTGTAAATAGGCAAAATTGACAATGTAATGTATTCTTTAACCACATATTTATATCATTCGTTTATTTATTTTTATTATAAGTTTTTGACATTTTCCCATTGTAAAATTTGATTTTTATTTTAGGTTCTGTTTTTTAATTTGGTTTGTTAAAAAGTGAGTAGTGATTCTGCTCTGAGTTATTATAGCTCTTGTTTTCATCCAGGTAGTTGTTATGTTATAAGGTAATCGATCAAAATATTTTATTTTAAATTTATAAATATTTTTTTGTAATTATGGAAACAATTAAATTTGCTGAAAAAGAAATAGTTTATAATAAAAAAATATATTTTAAATTTGGATTTAAAATGAATTGTTATTTTAAATTGTTAAAATTTTATGTAAAATTAAACTTTGAGTGGACATAGGTTGATTAATGATTTTATATGACAAAATTTACATTATTCTTGATTGTAAAACATTTCATTTCTTTGATGATGATGATGATTAATGTCTACTTGGACCAATTTTGATTCATTGGACTTTAAGAAAGACAATACTTGGTTTACTGTAAAATCTTGTTACTGTGCTCAAAAAGCTTAGCAAGAAGATTTCCAAGGTCACTATACTTTTGGCAAGTGAAGAGGTTATAAAGGTTTGTATTGTAGAAAATACTATGAAACTCAGATCTAATGTGGGTGTAAGGCTGTAAGCAAGGCATTCTAAGAGAAAGTGATTTTCATCATCAACGCTCATAGACTCATAGACTCACACAGATGGAAAACCCTTTCCACCCATGGAGTTCTAGGATTAGACCAATGCTCTATTTTGCTATGGAGTTCATGAGAGTTAGTTCTAATCTTGGTTATATTAATTTTCTTCACTGAGCTAGTTGCTACCCAAAGAGACTTCTGATCTTCCAAGTTGGGATTAATGACCTCCTTATAGTTTCTTAATTTTCTCTTAAGAGCTAAATTTTCCTCACACCAAAATTTCTCTTTAAACTTAGAAGTAATATTAGTTTTGACATTATCAGTGTTCCCCAAAGTTGTTTTCATTAATGCCCCAATGGTTTAACCAAGCCATGGTATCTTTATACCAACCCCCCTTGAGTCATAGTTGGTTTTGACTTGAGCTTAAAACAATTTTAGGAAGTCTCTTGTTTCCCTTACTATTTATCTTATGCGTGTATATTAGGTACCTAGTTATAGCCATGTTTTGGATGAGGTAAGACCCATTTCTATGAAGAGAATAGAATAATGTGTATTGCTTTTAATTTTATAATAACATTATCTTGTCTTTAAAAATATTTTCAAAATTTTAAAAAAAATTATATTTTAATAAATTATAAAAATTACCACTCACAAAATCGGAATGTAGAATAAATAAGATATTAACTTTAAAAAAAATCAATACAATAAAATTGTAACATTTTGTTAGACTAATTTTAAATCAATTTTGAACCATTCTAAAATATTTGTTCACTATCTAAACACCAAAATCAAAATACACTCATGAAAAATAAGATCAAGCAATATATCAATTATGCATAACTCCTAAAATAATATCAATTCTATTTTCTAACATATCAGAAATGCTACTAAATGTTCTTGCATATCCCAATTGTTCAAACGCTTTCATTGCTTTTTTTCCTTATAACAGATTGGGTTTCAGCAACAAAGGATTGAAGGACATTTATTTTAACATTAACAATACAGACATAAAACAATTTAAAAAACTAAATTAACCAATTTCTATTTGAAAAAATAAATTGAAAACTACTTCATAATCTAAATTTCACCACATAAATTTCCATGCCCTATTTTTGCTCATCACAACAGTGAACGCAATCAATTTGTTCTATCTGTGACTTAAATTTCCATTAAAGTCTAGACATGAAATTCATTGATGAATATGTCATGGTAAGATACTTTTCACTTTTTTTTTCTACTGATTTTGTTTCGCATGTGACTATGGTTTGGGTTCAGGGTGGTTTTCTTCAATCAACATAAACTATTACATCTTAAATCACAATGTGCATATCTTAGAAAGGGCGTTCCTTCATTTCCCATGGGTTGGATTAATATCTTTCCCAACATCTTGTTAAGTCTTACTTCCTAGTCATGTCAATATAGTATACAAAGTCAACTCTACTTTTGTTATCAATGAATATATTTACCTTTAACTAAATTCATTCTTGACACAAAACAATGCAACCTTCTCTATTGTTCTCCCAAGTAGCATGTCAATTTCTTAGGCTTGTTACTGTGTATTCAACCATGGTGAATTGAAGCCTTAAATATTTAAAGCCAAACCATTTCGACTTATCAATGATCCATTTAATTGGATAACACATTCTCAATGGGGTGATTTTAGTCCTACAAATCTACTAATGAGAGATGAGGAAACACTTTTGAAGCTTCTTACTCAATTACCATTTGTTCTCTTTGCTGATTAACCTTTATTGCAATTTGTCATAGTATAATCTTCTCTCTTAAACTATCCTTGACATTATTTAGTAATATGGTTAGGCTTCCTTTGACTCTATAAAAGAAATTAATAAAAAATATTTTCATGTATGAAGAACTTGAATTTATTCTTCTCCATCTAACGAGGATTTAAACCAGCGTGATTTATCTGCATTTGCATGAAACATTATTGTATGGGAAGCTAACAACTACCTATAGTGTAACAATAGTCTCACGGGCTCCTCTGAAGAAAGCTAATGGAGACGACGATGTGGGTTCACAGAGTTCCCCATGGAGTCCCTCCTGTTATCAGTTTGCATCTGCAAGGTTCTATGGTTTCGCTTTTCGAACTCCACATGCTCGCCTGTTAAGGCGCTTCCACTGTGCTTCCTATTACGGTTAAGGGTTTCTTGGATTGGGATTGGTCTCGCTGGATGGCCTTGGACTGTATGCTAGCTCTTACTTGATAATTTCTGCACAACTTTTGGTGTCTTGCTTCAGTTCTCTTCCTGCTGTCTTGAGTGGAGGGTTTTTGCCTTGGGTTTGACGGGTCCTTCCTGCTACTAGTTTCTGCATAGAGTTTCATCTTGGGCCTGTATTTGTTGGGTGGTATCCCACATTGACAGCCACAATTGGAGTCCCTCCCCTGAATTGGGGGACTAGTACCAACCAAGTCTAAAAACAAGTGGGAAGTAATTCGCTCTTTTTGGATGTCCTGGTGATTTACGGTTTGCCACCCCTGCATGGCTCTTTTTTGTCATAGGGTTTTTTATTTTGTGACTTGCCTCCTGTTGCACGCATTTGGTTGACTTTGCTTTTTTCTGTCGCTGTTGGGGGTGTGGGTGACCCCCCTGTCTCTTCCTTGAGTCAATATCAATTCTGGTGCCCTCACGGCTCCTATACCTTCCTAGCTGTGGAGGTTTCTCTTCCCATCATTTGGTTGGGTTATTCTTATTCTTGGTTCGGTCTCGACTCTGATTACCCCTTCTGATTGGGTTAGGGTTATACACATCTCTCCACGGCTCCCCTTGGGTTTACTTGGTTACTTCCCTTGAAAGTGGCGGGAGTTGGGGGTTTCTCACTGGGGTTTCTCTCTATAGTTGACCCCACTCTCCTCGTGGAGTGTCTTGGGGGGCTGGTCCCTTTTCTGTTTACTAGTGGCTATTACCTTGGAATTTCTGCGATTCTGCCACGGTGGCATCTGGACTCGGCCCTTTGGACTTTGGGGTTTGGACGCTCCTCTAGAAATTTCTGGGTTGACTTTGTTTGTCTTCTCTCTATGGCAGAGTCATCCGCTCCTCCCCGATTTCGTCGTAAAAGACGCTCCAAATGCATTAGAGCCCAGGAAGGACGTTTGCGTTATGTGCTTGGATGTGACATTTTTATGGATTGCGTTTCTTCTCTTTTTTCTCATGCTCTCATAGGGCGCCTGGAATACTGTAGGTTGGACAAAGAGGCCTCGGTGGATTGGGCTTCAAAGCACTGGAAGCCTCTCATTGACTACCTCCCCACAATTAGCCTGTTGACTAATGGTTGCATTGTATTTGTATTCCTAGAAGAGGAACACTGTGCTCGCATTTTGAATGGGATCTAGCATGTAGGGAAGGGGTCACTGGTTCTCAGTCGCTGGAACCCCCTTTTCGACCCTCTCCAGGAAAGAATAATGAAGAGGCATCTTTGGGTTCTGATGCCTCACCTACCTTTCCCTCTTTGGAACAGACAAGTCCTTGGAGGCATCGGTAATACTATCGCTCAATTTGTCAATGTAGAGGCGGACTTCCATCTGTTGTTTGACAAGCGGGTTGTCAGAATCCTGGTGGAGATGGACATTTCACTTGGTCTACCAACGGAAGTGGAAATTATTTGCAACGAATTCCTTCTGGTTCAGCATCTCAACTACCTCCATGTTTCGTTTCGTTGCAGTTGTTATCATGAGGTTGGCCACTTGGGACGAGCATGTCCTGACTTACGTCTTGGAAGTACAGATTTGGGATCGGATGTCTTCATGAAGGACCCCGCACTGGCTGTCTCTGTTGTGCCTGTGCTTTGAGCTCTAGGTACTTTAGGAGGTTCTCCCTCCCCTTCTGAAATTATTTTGGACTCCTTTCTTAAAGCAATTGATGATGTTATTTTGTCTCATAAGTGTTAGGAACCCATGTCAATCCTTCTCTTTACCGTGTTAGTATATTGTTGTTGGACGCATATGCTTTGTAAGTCATCCCATAGTAATTGTTGATCCATAGTTTGTGTTATTGTTGTTGGGCGCATATGCTTTGTAAGCCGCCTATAGTATTTGTTGATCCATAGTTTATATTGGCCCATGGTTTTGACCCATAGTATTGGCGCCTATTTTTAGTATATAAGTGTGTGTTGAGACCAAGGAATGCAGCGTGAAGTTATTTTGTATTGAGCTTTCTCAAAGGAGGTTGCCCCCTCGAAGTGGCCTGCGATTAATATAAAAGTGGTTTTGAGTTCTGCTGCTATATCGTGTATTTTGATTACTTGTTTGCTGCAGGGTCCTCACATCTGGTATTAGAGCGCTTTCTTGGGCTCGTTGGGTGAAATTTCTTCCCAAATTTTTTTTTCGCTTCTGTTGCAGGTTCGGATCTGGGAATAATCCCTATCTGCTTAACTGTGGGAAGTACTTGGGCATAAGCCCTAAAACTCATTGTGAGGAGTACCACAGGAACCCCGAAATAGCTGGCCCATTGAGAGGACCTGCCAGCGAAAAGGGCAACGACCCCTACCTGATTGACTAGTTCCCACCCATGAGGTAAACCAAGAGCTCTCGTTTGTGGACAAGTGGTTATCAGTTTTACCTGAGCCGTGGAGTGAGGGGTACTGCTCCAATACGCAAGCCGTCAGACAGCATTGGTGTCCGAGTGAATCCCTTGAACCGATAGGAAGCTGCACATACCTGGGGTCCATATCTATTTTCAGTTGCACAATCGCAGATTCCCTCTGTCCAGAACTGTTGCCGATCAGTTCTGCGCCATTGCAGATCCATTTGTTGCCGATCACTTCCGCGCCGTTGCAGATTCCACTGTTTTCGATCACTTTCGTGTCGTTGCAGATCTTTTTCGGCCATATCTCCTTGGTTTCAACTCTGTTTTCCCTGAAAATTCATTGACACCTCTGCAATTCCATTCTGCATATTTCATTCCTAAAGACCCTATCCCAAATTCCACTTCCCAAAACCCAAAATCCCACATTTGTCTATTTTTAGGGTTTGCGATAACTTCTTAGATTTTCACCCAAACGCCTTCAAATTTTGCCACCGTATTCCTTTCCTCATTCTGCTTCTTTGTCCCTCTCTACCCAATTTTCTCATTCTTTAACCCCACTCCTAAGATCCCATTTTTTGCTTCCCTGTCCTTTCAACAGTATCCAAAACTTACTCAAACCCAAATTACCCTTCCGATTTTTTCCCAAATCTAGATTTTCCTCTACTGAAACAGTTTCTGTTTTTGTTTTTCTACCCACTCCCCCCCCCCCCAAAAAAAAAAAAAAACTCCTGGTTATGGTTGTCACCTGCACAGGAGAAAAAACCATGGAGGAAGCACTTGCAGCCATCCAAGCCAAACTCCAGGAACTAGATGAAAAATTTCTCGGTCTCCATCTTGAGCATTCAGCTATGAACACCAGACGACAGTCCGAGTCTTCATCAAACAATGGGTTCTCTTCTTCAAGGAATTTTCGCGGTCCGAAGCTATATTTTCCTCGCTTCAATGGTACTGATCCGACTGGATGGATCTATCGTGCAGAACAGTATTTCATTCTTCATAATACTTTTGATGTCCACCAAGTTCCCCTTGCCTCCTTTCATTTGGAACCGGAAGCTCTTCAATGGTATCGTTGGTACATCAAGGCTCATGAAGAGCCAAAATGGCATTATTTTTGCCAGCTCCTTTTGCAACTATTTGGTCCTAGTGCTTTTGATGACTTCACAGGAGCTCTCACTAAACTTCGCCAAATTGGCACTATGAAAGAGTATCAAACTGAATTTGAGAAACTAGCTAATCACACTGAAGGATTACCTGATGACTTCTACCAAAGTTGTTTTATCAGTGGTCTAAAGGATGCAATTCGCTCTGAGGTCAAAATGTTCAGCCCCAACACAATGATGGAAGCCCTGGGGTTGGCTAAGTTGGAAGAAGACAAGATGGAAGCCCAACAACGCTCCAAATCCTCTTTTGTTCCCTTCCGAAATATGGGTTCTCAACGACCTCCCATTCTGCCATCTCCTCGCTCACCTCCAATCAAGCATTTGTCTAAAACAGAGATGCAGGCATGCAGAGAAAAAGGGCTTTGTTATAATTGCGATGAGAAATTCAGTCGGGGACATGGATGTGTTCAACAAAAGCTCAATCTCTTGGATGTGGATTCTCCACCTGCCTCTGAAATTGGTGAAGAGGCTTACGATACAATGGATGCTCTGGGTGACACTCAGGAGCTGCCTACTGACCCTCTATCTCAGGAAAACCAGCCTGAGATATCCCTCCATGCTTTAGCTGGAGTCACTGCCCCCCAAACAATGCGGGTACGCGGTTACTTCAAGAAGCTTCCTCTTACAATACTCATTGATTCTGGCAGCACTCATAATTTCATTGACCCTCGGATCGCTAAACAAGCTGATTGTTTTATCCATCCTTGCTCCAACTTTGAAGTCATGGTTGCCAATGGGGGCACCTTACCTTGCAAAGGGAAGTGTCGTAATGTGCGTATCTCTATGGGAGATTATAACCTCTGCTCTGACATGTTTGCCTTGACCATAGGCGGCTGTGATGTGGTTTTGGGCGCTCAGTGGCTGTGCACACTTGGCCCCATATTATGGGATTTTGCTGAACTTTGGATGTAGTTCTCCCCCGATGGACACAAACACACATTGAACGGATTACAACCAGGGTCTCTCAGCATCATCAGTTCACATCGCATGGAAAAACTCCTTAAGAAGAGTTCCCATGGTGTCATCGCTCAGGTCCATTCCATTCAAATGCAACCATCAGCTGCCCCCACTACTCCTTTGGATCTCCAACAAATTCTGGATCGATATACAGGTGTTTTTGATGAACCAGTGGAACTTCCACCTTCACGACCAGAGGACCATCGTATTCAGCTCCTTCCTAGCAGCAATATTCCTCCCAACATCAGGCCCTATCGCTACCCATTTCACCATAAAACAGAGATTGAACTCCTCGTTAGGGACTTACTGAAGCAAGGTATTATTCACCCAAGCACAAGTTCCTTTTCTTCACCAGTTCTTCTTGTCCACAAAAAAGATGGGTCATGGTGCCTCTGCATTGAATTCTGAGCACTTAATCACCTCACCATCAAGGATAAGTTTCCAATTCCCGTTGTTGATGAGCTTCTTGATGAGCTTCATGGTGCTCAATTTTTCTCCAAGTTGGATCTTCGCTCTGGGTATCATCAAATTCGGGTTCATGAGGCTGATATCCCTAAAACAGCTTTCCGTACACATGATGGCCACTATGAGTTTTTTGTCATGCCCTTTGGTCTCACTAATGCTCCTTCCACATTCCAGGCCTTGATGAATAAAATATTCCAACCCTATTTGCGAAAATTCATTCTGGTAATTTTTGATGATATCCTCATCTACAGTAAAACATGGGCTGAACATCTCCAGCATCTGGCTCTTGTAATGCAACTTTTCTCTGATCATCATCTCCATGCCAAAAAGTCTAAATGTGTTTTTGGACAAAAGGAAGTTGAGTATCTCGGGCACATTATCTCAGCACAAGGGGTTGATGTGGATCCTGCCAAAATCACTGCCATGAACAATTGGCCGCCTCCTAAGACACTCAAGAGCCTTCGTGGTTTTTTGGGGTTGACTGGCTACTACCGCAACTTTGTCAAGGATTATGGGAATATTGCAGCTCCATTAACTTCTCTGTTGAAAAAGGATGCTTTTACATGGAAACATGTTACTAAGTGTGCATTTGACAAGCTGAAACAAGCTATGTGTAATACACCTGTTCTAGCTATGCCTGATTTTTCCAAGCCCTTCACTATTGAGAGTGATGCTTGTGGCAATGGACTTGGTGATGTTCTCCTTCAAGATGAACACCCCATTGCGTTCACCAGTAAATCCCTTTTCGGTAAGAATTTAGCTGCCTCTACATATGAGAAGGAAATGATGGCTATTTTGCATGCAGTACAAAAGTGGCGACCCTACCTCTTAGGGAATCATTTCTGCATCAAGAATAATCACCAGAGTCTAAAATATTTCCTAGAACAGCGTGTATCCTCCCCAGCACAACAAAAATGGGTTATCAAACTCATGGGCTATGACTATGAGATCACTTATAAGAAGGGTAAGGACAATATTGTGGCGGATGCCCTTTCTCGCACATTTGATGACCAAGGTTCTCTTTACGCTATTTCTATGCATGTTCCAAATTGGTTGCAAACGGTTCAATAGGGTTATGTCAATGACTCTTCATTATCTCACATCATCCAACGCTTGGACAACAACCCTTTTGCTGTCCCACATTACTCTTGGGATGGTGCTTCACTGAGATACAAGGGTCGTCTGGTGCTTCCCCAGAACACAGCTCTTCAACAAGCTATCTTCTATGAACTCCGTGCTTCTCCGTCAGCTGGGCACTCTTGTTTTCTCAAAACGTATGAACGGGCACGGCGCAACTTCTTTTGGCAGGGCATGAAAAGGACAATTCAATAGATGGTGGCTGAATGTGATACCTGCCAGTGTAATAAGGGTGAAACAACACCCCTTCCGGGATTGCTCGAGCCCCTTCCCATACCTACTCAGATATGGACAGATATTTCTATGGATTTCATTGAAGGGCTCCCTAAATCTAGAGGGAAGACCGTGATTTTGGTTGTGGTTGATCGCCTCTCCAAATATAGTCATTTTTGTGCTCTCAGCCATCCCTATACAGCCTCTTCCGTTGCTCAAATTTTCCTGGACCAGATCTTTCGTCTTCATGGAATGCCTTCTTCAAATGTCTCGGATCATGATGCGACTTTCACCAGTCATTTTTGGACAGAACTCTTTCACCAGACTGGCACCAAACTGAAGATGAGTTCAGGTTATCACCCCCAAACGGATGGTCAGACTGAAACTATCAATAAATGATTGGAAATTTATCTTCATTGCTTCTCCTTTGAGCAACAACATCAGTGGGAAAAGTGGCTCCCTCTCGCTGAATGGTGGTACAATACCTCTTACCACACTGCCTCTAAAATGACTCCATATAAAGCAGTTTATGGTAAGGCATCGCCAGTTCTTCTTCCTCACACCCCCAGCAACTCTCCAGTTCAGGCAGTTGACGCGGTCCTTCGAAACCGCGATGAGGTTCTTCGCATTTTGCGCGAAAACCTTCACATGGCAAGAAATTGCATGAAGCAACAAGCTGATCAGCACCATTCTGAGCTCACTTTTGAAGCCGGTGATATGGTTTTTCTTCATCTCCAGCCTTACAAGCAATCCTCACTAAAACTAAAAGGGCGTCATAAGCTCGGTCCAAAGTTCTATGGGCCATATAGGATTCTTCAAAAGATTGGGTCTGTTGCTTATAAATTGGAACTTCCACCTTCTTTCCGCATTCATCCATTATTTCATGTCTCTTGTCTGAAGAAATTTCTTGGCACCAACATCAAAGGCCAGACTATTTTACCAGAACTGGATAATGAAGGATCCATCTTTTTGGAGCCGGAGGCTATCCTCAATAAGCGCACTCGTCAGCTTTGCTCTCGCTCTATCACAGAGTTCTTAATTCAATGGCACGGAATGTAGCCCGAGGATGCTACGTGGGAACCACTCCTTCAAATTCAGCGACAATTTCCACATCTAAAGCTTTGAGGACAAAGCTTTTTCTAAGGGGGAGGGGATGTTAGGAACCCATGTCAATCCTTCTCTTTACCGTGTTAGTATATTTTTGTTGGACACATATGCTTTGTAAGTCATCCCATAGTAATTGTTGATCCATAGTTTATATTGGCCCATGGTTTTGACCCATAGTATTGGCGCCTATTTTTAGTATATAAGTGTGTGTTGAGGCCAAGGAAGGCACCGTGAAGTTATTTTGTATTGAGCTTGCTCAAAGGAGGTTGCCCCCTCGAAGTGGCCTGCGATTAATATAAAATTGATTTTGAGTTCTGCTGCTATATCGTGTATTTTGATTACTTGTTTGCTATAGGGTCCTCACACATAAGACTCCCTCGGCGCCTCTCCCTGGTTTGTATTCTCTTCCCCCTTCCGATTCTCTGTCCCCACAGGGAGATTCGACACAGGAACAGTCTCCTCCCCTGCTCTCAAAGGCACTTACCCCCTTAGATTCTGTAGCCCCTCCTCCACCCAGCACTTGTGTTCACCCACTTTCTCCTCCTTCTCCGCAGAATTCACTACAGGCTCCTCCATCCTTGTCATTGATGGAGGACTTTCCACCTCTACCTCTCCCATGATCCACACAAAACCTATCTTCCCCTCCACAAAGCCCTATATCTTCTCCCTCTTTCTCTGATCCCTCATTGAAGAAATCTCTATCTATATTTATAGCCACATCCCCTTCCTCCCCTACCACTCTTCACCTCAATTCAATTAGGTTTTCCAATTTTACTGTCCGTAAGAAGTCAAAATAGAAAAAGGAATTTTTGAAGGTTGACCTTTCATCGGCCTCACCTCCCTATATTCCTCTTTTAGTACGCATCAAAGATGCATCTTGTGGCTTATCTAACTGGGGACTTAGAGCGTCGTCTCCCCATCCAGCTTCTCCTTGATGAAGCTTCTCTCTTTAAATATCCGTGGCTTAGGAGGTAAGTCCAAAAACTATAACCTCCACTCCGTCCTTAAGTCTCTTAGCCCGGACATGGTCCTTATCCAAGAAATGATGTGCAGCTCCTCTCCATCTTTACTCACCATCTCTAAGATCCTCCCCACGTGGGAATACTGTGCTATCAGTGCTTTGGGCCTTTCTGGTGGCCTACTCACTGCATGGAACCCGCTACTGATTAAGTGTAAGGCCTTTCAAACATGTGCCGGCCTTTTGGTACAAGCTTTCGTTGATGATATGGCTATCCCTATTTCTGTTCTCAATGTATATGGTCCTTATAAAGACTGGGAACTATTCTGGGATAAGGCTCTTCGTGGGGGTTTACTTAGCACACCGAATCTTGTTCTAAGTGGGGACCTCAATCTTACCCTATACGCCTCTAAAATTTGGGGGAAAAAGGCATCATCTGATCCCCTGTCTCACTACTTTTTATCCCTATTTGACTTTGTGGGCCTTGTGGACCTGGCTCCTTAGCACACTGGGCCTACTTGGCATAATGGCCGTGTAGGGGAGCATGGTATTAGTAAGAGACTCGATCATTTTTTAATTTCTGCATCTTTGATCCCCTCTTTGGGTGTCCATAGGGTTTGGACCCATTGTGTTGATTTATCAGATCACTTCCCCATCTGCTTGAAATGGGACTTGAATAATGGTTCCATTAACTATCTTTTCAAATTCAACCATTCGTGGCTTAACGATCCTAATTTCTCTGACTGGTTTAAGGGGCGATGGTCTCTACCTCCCCATTGTGAAAGCTCTGTTGGTATTGATATGATCACCTCTAAGCTGTGTACCCTTAAGATTGAAGCTAAGGCCTGGATAAAGATCAAAAGTGACAGTATGGATTCAGTGACTATATCACTAGACCGAGATATTGAATCCCTTCTCTCGAGCCCATCCAATGGCAACCTATGAATGGATGAGTTGGATCGATTGGTGTAGCTCAGATCCTAGAAGCAGAAAGTTTTGGATCATTTCCTACTCACCTGGAAACTTAAAAGTAGACTGAAATGGGCCCAACAGGGAGACTCTAATACCAAGTTCTTCCATACCTTTGCATCGGGTAGGAGCAACCAAAATGTGATCTGGTCTCTGGCTAATGCTGATGGAAATTGTATTGAAGATGAGAATGCACTCAAAGATCTGGGTCAGTCTCATTTTGCTTGTATTTATAAAGATGATGGAGGAACTTGTCTGGATCAGCAACTCAGGGTTGTCATGATTTTTCTTAAGATGATCTCAGATGAGAATGCCTCGAACCTTACTTGTCCTGTCTCACTTGGGGAGATTGCTTTTGCCCTGAATTCTTTTAAAAAGGATAGGAGTCCTGGTCCTGATGGATGGCCAGTTGAACTCTATTTACACTTTTTCGATCTTATTGGTCAGGAGTTATTATCTGTTGTGGACTCGACTAAGGTCTTGGGCCTTATCCCTCCTTCACTAAACTAGACCTTTCTTGCTCTCATCCCTAAAATGGAAAATCCTCGAACTTTCACTGATTTCAGGCCCATCTCTTTATGCAATCTCCTGTACAAACTGATTGCAAAATTTATAGCATTCGGGTTAAAACCCTTTCTGGACTTGGGTATCTCACCAGAACAATTTGGCTTCCTGAAAGGTCGCCATATCACTGAGCCAATTGGCATTATGCAGGAAATTCTCCACTTTGTCAAAACTAAAAACATATGTGCCTTCATACTTAAGATGGACCTCATCAAGGCTTTTGATAGGGTGAACTGGACCTTTATCCATCTTATTTTGATTCAAATTAGGGTTCCTCTCCTCCTTGTCAATTGGATTATGGGCTGTCTCACCTCAGCCAATTTTGCTGTTCTGATTAACGGGACCCCCTCGAAGTTTTTTCCAGCCTCTCGTGCCATCAAACAAGGCTGCCCATTGTCTCCCCTACTGTTCATCCTCATCATTGAGGGTCTCAGCCTCCTCATCTCTGATGCCAGGAACAGTGGCCTCATTCGTGGTTTTCGGATCACATCTTCACTGGTCCTTACTCACCTTCTTTTTGTGGATGATGTGATCCTCCTTGGTACTGGCATGATTCAGGAATGGGCTGCTTTTGATGTCTTACTGGAAAATTTTTGTAAGGCTTCTGGTATGTATATCAGTTTGGATAAATCTTTCTTACTTTACAATAATATTGATGATTCCAGTCTTATGGATATTGTTAGGATCCTTCCTTATTCGATGGAGCCAATCCACACAGGGTTTAAGTACCCTAGCTACTTTCTCAAGCCTCTTGGATACAGGGTATGCGATTGGCACTGGCTGGTCCAGATATTTGAAAGGAGAATATGCAACTAGACCTACAAGCTCCTCTCCCTTGGAGGCAGGCTAATTATTGTCCAATATGTGCTCTCCATCTTACCAGTATATTGGCTGGGTTTGGTACCTATACCTGCTTCTATTTTACACAAGCTCAGGAGCATGATGTTTGCCTTCCTCTGGGGATCCTCTGAGACTCATCGAAAATATCATTTAGCCAGCTGGCAGAGCATCTCTTGGCCAAAGGAATACCAAGGTTGGGGGATAAAAAATTTACATTGGTTTAGTATCTCACTGCTTCTTAAAAATCTTTGGTTGGCACTGATGAAAGATGGACTTTGGAATCATGTCCTCACAGCGAAATACTTGCATAATCAATCGGTGGCAGCATGGCTTAGGCAAAAGAGATTTAGTACAGATAGGGTCTCTATTATATGGAGAGGATTTATTCAGAATTTATTGTGGCTAGGAGGTCACTTAGCCTGGCAGGTTGGTAATCGTAATGAAATTTAGATTGGTGTCAACCTGATTGTTGGGAACTCTTCTCCTTATTCCTTTCCTGTCGAGCTGAGATCCTACCTAGAGGATCTGGACATTTGCACTCTCTCTCAGGCACATAACATCTTACCTAACTCTCATAACTATTGGTATACTGTTGAAGATTTAGGTATTGCTGGGGATTTGAAAGATACATGGGATGCTTTCACTACAGGGTTGGCTCAAGGTGGAATTCACCTCACCACACAAGCAGACTCCTTGGTATGGGACTTCAATAAAAATGATGGCTCCGTAACAGCAAATCTGGCATATGATTGTATCGTAAAACATTTCTCTCCTTAGGTTGTTAATTGCATGGATTCATTTATATGGTGCATTGCCCTCCCTCCTAAGATTGGTTGTTTCACTTGGCTGGTTTTTTGGAACAAACTCACGACCTGGGATAATCTCCAAAAAAGGGGTTGGAAGGGACCAGGTATCTGTGTTTTGTGCAACTCTGATGAGGAGACAGTTGCTCATTTATTTAATGACTGCATTATTTGGAAAACTGTTTTGGAGACCATATGTGAACAGTTTCATATCCCTTGTCCTTCACGCGTGGATCTTCCATCCACTTTCACTAGAAACTGGATCGGCAATTATAAGAAGCATACATCCTTTTGGTCTGTTCCATTTCATATGTTATGGAATATGTGGAAAGCTTGTAATTTGGCCATCTTTGAAGGAAAGAAAATGAATGTGCTCTGTATGTACAGCTAATCACACATCAAGTTCAGACTTACTCCTTTCGGCCTATCAAAGTTAAAAGACACAGGAAAATAGGGGATCCTCCCTGTTTGTATTTTCCTTATGGATTTGTTTATCGTGCTTCTGTTAAAAATACAATGGGTATTGGCTACAGCATACACTTGAATAAGATACACCATTTCGAGTTCGCACTGGGGGTAGGATATGGCTTGAATACTAAAGCAGAATTAATGGGCCTTTGGGCTCTATTGCTTTCCTCCCAGATGATGGGGCTACCCCTATCCCATATATTCGGTGACTCACAAGTCATTGTCATCTGGGATAAGTGATTGACCGCTCTCTCCCCACCAGAACTCTTTCACTGGTGTCGGGAAACAAAAAAGATTTCTAACAGCTTTCAGGATCTGTCTTACATTCACATCTACCGAGAACACAATCAGATTGCTGACCGACTATCTAAAAATGCTCTCACCTTTGCTCAGGGTCATGGTTGTTACTCTGAATTTATGGAGTATCATTTGATCTCACGGGACTCCTTTTAACTCTTTTGAGCTTGGACAGAGGAGTTTACTCATCGTTTTTTTTGTTGACAAGCTGCTCATTGAACGACCTCTTTTAGATTGTTGATCATATCCCTTTGGTACTCGGTAGATGTGGCTGAAAGGACTAATTCCATTATGATGAGGCAGTATTTCTGATGGGAACTTTCTTTTATTAGTATTGCCTTTCCCCATGGCAACGACTCGAGGTGTTCTCATATCATATGAGCTGTATATATATGAAATGTAACCCACTACTAGGGTGGCTGGACTGATGCTCTTTGATTCTTAATAAGAATAACAAGGACAGGATATTTTTCTCCTAAAAAAAATGAAACATATTTGTATATATCGTGGTAAAATCTCTAAGAGTGACATATTAATCTCTTGATATAAGAAATATCTATCATGAGGTGCATTAATGTGGCTTAAGAGAGTGTGAGGTTGCTAACAAAAAGAAGGGAACAATGGTATATGTTCTTCATTTCATCACATTTACCACTACCTTCGTCTACTTTAATTAACAATATCAAAAGACATCATGTCCATCTAATTGCATTCATTATATCATAAGATAGAACCAACATAAAATAAACACCATACATGTAAAGAAGACACAATTTAATATTTGGAAAGGCGATGTCATTCTATTAACTTCACACACACACACACACACACACACATATAAAATCCAACACTTACCATATATCATATTTTCAACTCAATATCCTACTTCATAAAATACAATCTACAAACAATCCTTAGAGATTACCTAAAACTAACAATATTAAAAGAAACTGCAACATTAGTTTATTTGGCATTGGTTGTGAATTGTTTTTAATATAGTTCACATCTAAAATAGTGGGATAGTTATTAGTATGACATGTAAAAATTGTTATCTTAAAGTTTTTACACATGAAGAAAATGTTTACATCTGAAAAAATTTGATCCTTGTTGGTTCTTAGTAGATCTAGGTTTAAGATAGATCTCTCCTAGTTTTATTTATTTTTATTTTATCTCGCAACATGATTTTTTAAATTACTCCTTACTTTTGATACTTATGAGCTAACATGGGAATTTTATGTTACATAATGTTACAAACACGACTGTAATATCTCCCCCATACTAGGTTGTAAGCACCTCACTACTCTTAGTGCAACTAGCCCTGATTTATCTCTTACATGTCTTCTTCATAATGTTCATATTTAGGTTCCTTACAAGAGGAATCTAAAGGGTTCCTTTCATTTTATTGTACTCTATTTGGTTCCTTAATTGTCCTACACATGAACTTGTATGATTTTGGTGTATGGGAATAGTGGGAATTCAAGCAAGCTCCATTAATGTTTGGCTAGGATTAATAGAAGTTTCTTCTCAATGATGGGAAGATGAACTTCTCTTTTATAGGAAGGGTGACCTAAGATAATGGTCTAATGCAGTTCGAACTCAACTACATTGACACCATGTAGGAAGGGAATCTTGTCGTCATCTAGTATATTAGAAAGGTGTGAAGGGATAACAAGTTTCTTCATTCTAGGAACAAATACTAGTTGGATGGTAGGGAGGAAAATAAGGGTTGATGTTCAATATATAATTGCCATTGCATCCCTTAAGGTGGAAACAAGAAAGATAACATTTTAGGATTGCACCATTGAGTGATGTGATGGTTGATGCCTTTAGGGGCTTCACTTTAGGACACTTGGTTACCTTGAACACAAAAAGCTCACACATTGTTCATGTATTTTATTTGATGATGTCCCCTATTAAATACACTAGTACAAAATGAGGAATTAGCCACTAGGTGACTAAAAATTCTAGTCACCAAAGGTTTTTCAAGTGATTTACTACTAAATATGAGTAATTTTTATTGACTCAACTATAAACGACTAAAATTAACGACTAATTTAGTCACCAGTTAACAAATATCACTAGATAATAAGTGACAGAGTTAAAAATGACTAACATAAATGACTAATTTAGTCATGGCATAAAAAATGACTAGCTAGAAGAATATGAATTAGTCATTTATGTTAGTCATTTTTAATTGTGTCATGGAAAATTGCAAATTTGACAATGAAGTGTAATTTTTGTAAGTTTTCTACCTTCTATTAGTAATATTGCTGCCATGCACCTCGATCTTCAGATATCCAACAAAGAAATTGCATGAATTTTCTCTTGACCATCTTTATCCCTACTGTACCATTGAAGCAAACTTGGTTAAGCGCATTCCAAAGGAAAATTAGGTTCCTAAGTCAATTACGAATTAGGTACTAGAACTAGTACCATATCGATACCTGGATAGAAGCATCATAGCCCTACATCCCCTCGAGAATCGACCATTTGAATGTGCCTCCTCCATGTAGACTTACCAAATGCATCCAATGCATGGCCAAAAAAACACCCCAACTTTATATTTGTGGGTTGAAGGTTATATCGTTCAACCCATGCACCCCTGTTTTTGCACTTGATACCCTATTTTTGCAAATGATAAGCCAGTTCAGGATCTTGTAGTGACTAGTCAAAGCGCTTCAAAGCTGGTATGGTTCTTGCTGCTCCAATCATGTTCATCACTCCAATCAATAAGAAGTTGTTATAATTTTTTACAGGTCTTAATTTTGCTGGAGTTACTGCTTCTACTTCACATTTGCAATTATCACCGTATCCAGCCTATCCACTCATAACGATATGCATTTTGAGCTTCCAGCCTAGGAAAAGCATGAGAACTCTCTTGTAATGCCACTTTTTGCAAAGCTCACTAGTTTTTGCACATCGACATTCCTCATACGCTCCAAAGGGAAACTGAAGAAAACATTATAAGAAGTGATTAAACTTTGAAAGGAGGTTTACTTGTTTCTTAGATTGTGGCAGGTTTTCTATAATGGAACAGAGATTGTGCCCCAAAAGTTTAAAAGATTCAAATCATCCCGGTGTTGGAATTCGATACCATATATGGTTTCTTTGATGGGGCTGAGAAGGATGGAAATTATGGTACTGGCATGATCCTCTGTATAGATTACTCTCATAGTTTGCAGCCAAGGATGGGTGTTGGGAGTGACACTAGTGACACTAATACTTTTGCTGAACGTTTAGCCTTATGGGGGATTTTATGGTTCGCAAAAAAAAATATTCTCTAGCTTTCTATTTTTGGCAACTCAAAGGTCATAATTGATTGGGCCAGAGGTCTCACCAATTTGCAGTCACTGAGTTATGATTGTTGGTTGAAAAGGATTGGGATCCTAAAGAATTGGTTTCGTTCTTTATCCTTCAGGCAACTGTACAGGGAGTTCAATTCTTACACGAACAACCTATCAAATCTTGTGATAGGAGATTTCCCTAGTATTCTTCACTTATGTAAGTACTCAAAAGGAATCATGATTGTTGAAGGTCTCTTTACCTGCTTCTAGTTTCTCCATTATGGTTTTGCCTTGGACTGTTTTAAGTTGTATCTGTATGACAACTCTCAGGAGCCCTACTATTTTTTGTCTCATAGTTATTTTGTCTTCTCTGCATTTTTGCTTTCTTCAGGTTGATGGGTAGAGTCCTTCTCGTTTATTTTTGGATATTGTAATGTTTTTCCCAGGGCTTCAATATTGTCTTCTATCCTACTTTGAAGGGTATTTTACATGAACAACTATAATGTAATTTTGATTCTTATGAATAACAAATTACATATTTTTTTACAATGAAAAAAAAACAATTAATATAGAGAGATTCCACCATGTTTCTTTTTATATTTAGAAAAAACACAATTTAAAAAGCTATATTTTAACAAAATATATAATCTAAATTTCAATAAATTATATAATCTAAATTTCAATAAATCTAAATATATATAATTTCCTTTAGTGTTGTGTATCTTTACCTTTTATCTGAAGGGGATTTCTACATAAATATTGGAGTAACTATTTGATTTGTGTGTGAGTGGATGTACTCAACGTGTTCAATCCTATTGACTCTTTTTTGGTCAATAATAATAGAATTAGGAGGTGTTGTTATTTAATCCCTTACTAAAAATTTGGAAACCTAATTCCTAAGTGAATCTAACCAATTTACATTCAAGTATTATATATTATTGATCGTTCATTAATCATTAGAAACATACTTTAGTTTTGATTTCAATGTTGTGGTGTTACTGAAGCTCATAAACTTATTAGCTTGCTTATGGACCTCATTTGTCATCGGATATAAGAATGTATCATCAATGTTGATTCTTTGTTGGTTAAACTGGTCATGCTATATATCCTATGGTGCTTTATATATAAAATTATCATTGAATGATTACTTATAGTAAGCATATCAAAGACACAAAAATATCATTCCATTGGCTATTATCACCATCCATTAAAAGGTACATACCTATTTCTTTGTGTAACTCATCCTACAAGATCATCTCTAAAATTATTTCAAACAGAATGAAGAAGGTAATTCCGAAGCTAATCTCGTAAAATCAAGGGGGCTTCATAGCAGGAAGGCAGATCTATGATAACATCTTGATGGTGCAAGAAGCAATTCATACTAGTCAAAATCAAAAGGAGGTAGGTATGGCAATCAAACTAGATCTTTCTAACACTTTTGATAGAATAAAGCACTCATATATTTTTCAAGTCATGCAGAATTATGGTTTCCTAGATGCCTTCATTCAATGAATGAAGCCATCTACAAGCAAGCTCAAAGGGGAATTAGTCAAGGATGCCCAATGTCTCCCTTTCTTTGTATCTTAGTTGCAGATTCCCTCAGCAGAAGGCTTAATAGACTCAGAAACAAAGGAACCATCTGAGGCATCAACATAGCAAGAGGGGTCCAAGCTATTAACCATCCTCAGTTCACAGATGACACCATCCTCTTGGGCAGTTCCTCTCCTCAAATTGGTAGGCATTTCAGATCCACCCTGGACCTATTCTTAAAAGCTAATAGCATCCAACTAAATGAAATTTTATCTTGGTTGTATGGTTGGAACAATAGTCCAAATTTTCTCATATTTCTGGCAAATATTCTTGGCATACACGTAAACTTGCAATGTACCTCCTTCACTTACCTTAGAGTCCCAATTGTAAACAAAAAAATCCATAGCGAACTAGAGGCCTTTAACTCATAAGATGAAAAAAAATCAGTTATGGAGCAATTATTGGCTTAATCTAGTAGGCAGATTGGTTTTAATTAAGTCAATACTCTCCTCGTTCCCAATCTTCTCGTGCTCCTAAGGCAGTAATAAGATCCATTAATATGGAAATAAGGAATTTCCTCTGGCAAGGGGACAAGACTCAGGGGAGAAAGTTCAATTTGGTGAATTGCGAAGTTGTAATCAAGAACAAAAACAATGGAGGGCTTAGTATTAGGGACCTAGGGAGAATGAACCAAGCTCTGGGCACTAAGATGGTATGGAGAATGATCACAGGAGGTAAGGAGTGGTGGATAGAGGTTATAAGGAGAAAATATATAAAAAGGAAGAAGTCTAGACTCTTGGATCTTCCTTAGGAGGGCGAAGGAACCTCCATATGGAATCAGCTAAAAAATTATGTTGGTCTAGTCAAAGACAATATATATTGGATCCATGGAAATGGTAGCAAAATTAATATTTGGATAGACTCCATCTTGGGAAGGCCTAGGCTTAACTCCAAAGCTGAACTTCTCCCTCTACGCAGGTGGATGGAAGACCATGGGCTCAAGACTCTAAAATATTATGCTATTTGGGGTCCTATGGGTGATTGGATAATATGGAAACTTTTAATCCCACCTCCTTAACTAGTATCCTTTTATGATTCATTCACATCCTTCCTGCATGGAATTGATCCCTTAAGCCTCAGAGAAAAAGACTTGAAAGGATGGGGGAATGTTGGAACCTACACCGTCAAAGAAGGCTTCCTTTCTATTCAAAATTCAGGGAATGACATACAATAGAAAATATGGGGGAAATTCTAGGACTCATTCTGCATTCCAAAAATAAACGCTTTCTTTTGGCTCTTAACAAAAGATATGTTATTAATAGCAGAAAATCTCAAGAAACATGGGTTTTATGGGCCCTCAAGATGTCATCTCTGCCAAGAAAATGATGAATCAGCTCAGCACATGTTTATGGAGAGCCCATTCTCTAAACAGGTTTAGAATTTCTTCCTTGGCAAGGTCGGACAGAACTTGGTTTTTTCTTGGCAAGGTCGAACATAACTTATAACATGGCACCATTGGAAGGTTTTTAGAACTAAGTATGGGTCGTGGGACCATAGACATGGATAAGATAGGAAACTAAGACTTAGTTTCTAACACAAAATTTTAGGTAGTCTACTTTAAGAACAACACCTTGAACCATCACTATCGATCTCCTAAGTGTATCATTTTCATCCAAGTTGGGATATGGGTAGGTAGGGCTCATAACATCACAGTGAAAAATCACACATGATCTCCTGAGGGTATCCTTATCCACCAAGAGGAGATATGCTACCACTAATAGTTTTTGAACATTAGGTTTATGTGTTGAGGTATTAACCATGGTTGATGTCGAAAGCTCATGCAATGGGATATATAGGAAAATTGTAGACCTAAAGGTCTAACAATGATGTCTCCTTACCCAAAGAGTTGTGTTAAGTAGGATAAAATGTTTGGACCTTTGGTCTACTTGTTAGAAATTATGATTGTTTAGTCCCTAGTAGTATCATCGAAAGACCTTATATGAGGTGATATTTTATAGAGCATACAAAGAAGGTAATTTATCAATGAGGATCACCACCAACAACTAAATGTAGTGTATCGTCTTCAGTCAAACTCTTTTTTATTCATGTATATGAAAATCAACTTTTAGTTAATTGCTAGTACATTCGTAATTATTATGCTCGCAAATGGTTATATGGCTTGGAACTGCATAAGCCAAATCATGGTGAGATGATCTAACTTCTTGGAAATTGGCATCGCCGTGACATTGGAGCATATGTTTTCTATTATAGTGTCAACAATGTGATAAAGTTTCCTTACCTTCTTTTAAGTTTCACAACCCTCTCAAGATATGAGTGAAAAACACACAACAAAATTGCAACTCCTCCCTTTCCATAATATATCCACCCTTGATTCTCTTTGACATTGTATTCCTCAGTGTTGAGGGAATGCTAGTTATATGTATACATTTCATTAAGGGGTATAGTGATGTGTAAGGTTTAGTTGTTGTTTCCAAAATTGAGATGTTTGGATTCTCGAAGTTGTTAGTGTATAAAAGTACAAAGTGAGAAATGAGAATCCCTTTGCTTTCTATTTCCATATGCATACATAGGGTAGTGGGCCTAGTAGTTGGTAACACTAACTTTAGGGGCATGTAGTGTTTACATGAAACTATTACAGAGAAGTGAATTTCTCCAATGAATGCATTGGCATGTTCTTTACCTAGATATTTCATTTTGGGAAATAATGTGGTTAAAAATGATGCCACCTAATTATGAAATTCCAAGGTTTCTTAAGTAACTTTTTTTAAACCTCAAACCAAGATTATTGTCTTTAACATTGCATAACAATGATATGTACCTTTATAAACAACTTATTATAAATCATTTTTTGAAAAACAATGTTAATTTTTATTTTAAAAATAAAACTAACCATTTTAAGTTTTGAATGGTAAAGCAATTTCTTGAATTTGCACTCCCTAAAATAAAAGACCCGATTCATAATTCTTTTAAATCACAACAATTTAAAATTTATATCCACCTCACAACTTTTGAAGCCCACTACTACGCATGATAAAAACCATTCACACGACGAGCCAAAAAGGGAAATTATGGCTTAACATTGGAATTTGTTTGGTAGTCTTTTCATCAAGGCTGATAGCTTAACATTGGGGTTTGTTTGGTGGTCTTTTCATCGAGGCCGATGGTTTCTTTGAAGAGAAAATCAATGGTCTTTCTCTTTGACAAAATTTGGATCAGAACCCTCGGCTTCCTTCGTTTCCCTATGCATCAATCTCTGAAAATTCATCTTCATATGCACACGACTGTATAGGATTAGCGCTGAAATAACTTAGTCTCGTCTGTAAATTGAAAGGAACAAGTGCTCTCGCAAATACATCATTATTATGAAACCAGGAGGGTTTTCTAACAAAAACAATGGAGAGTTATGCAGAATTTCATATGAAAATAAGACAAATTTCTAGCGTATTTGCAGGAATTATGGGGTCACAAAAACTAAAGGCTTTGTTGAGCCTTGTGTGCAACCTAGCTTCTTTGAGTGAGAAAAATTTACAGTGAAAATTAATAACAAACCCTGATGTAATCAGAGCATATTTCAGGGTTTTGGGGCAATAAAATTTATCTATGGATTACACAACCGGGTCAGCTAGTCTTATCCCTTAGGTTTAGAAGATCCTTGCAAGCCCAGGGAAAGCACATTTTGAGTTCGATAATGAGGGTTTAAGGTTCAAGAATCTCAGGAACGACAAGGGTTTACTGTTCAAGGGAGGCTGGGAGAATGAGAGTTTCGAAGGAGACAAGAGAAAGGCTAGGCTTGGCTATCTTGAGTCCTTTTTAGTGCTTTGAATGAGAACAACCTAATCAAAGAATGTCGCTCATGGAAAAGGTAATGCTCGAATTTTCCAAAGCTGAAATTTATGCCAAATTTACTGGTACGGTTAAGCCAAAGTAACCTATTGAAATTTTCCAGTTATGTTCTTAGATAACTTAGAATGTGTCGTCTGTTACTTGAGTTTAATATCTCCAAAATACTATTGAATGACATTTTTTTGGCATTTAATAATTGGGTATTTTACATTAGGATTTTTAAGTGTTCAAAAGAAAGCCACCCGGAAATTGGAGTTGGAAATGTGAGATAATCTCTGGTTGTTTATTGTTTTTTCTGTGATGAGGATTTCGATTCAATTTTTTTTGGGTTTAGAATTTTTGAAAAGTTTGTATTGAGAATTTAGTGTATTTTTTCCTATAAGGATTTCGGTTAATTGGTGCTCAATATAGATTTCTAATGTCATCCATTTTTGTTTTTACCTGAAAGCTTGTTTAGATATAGTGTTGGGTACCTCTAGTTGTAAATAAGTCTAGAGATGCTATTCTTTCTATTTTTGTTTATTTTGGCATGTTGGGGGTGTTGGTTGTGGAAAAAATTTCATATTGATCTATATTGCTAATGCATACCTAATCTCATAACCAGAGTGCTTGAAATAAGAGCACTCTCGAAGCTGTAGAGAATTTTTCTGGTTATTATGAGCAAAGCCTCGTTGGAGGAACTTGAAAGATGAAACTTCAATGTTTTGATAGACTACGAGATTGTTTAGAAAGAGTTTTTCTCTATCCTTGTAGTTCCCATTATACTTCATCATTTTTACTCTACTTTGGGGTTTGGGAGAGTCACTTTCAAACTCTGAGCTTTTGCCTTTGGGTATGAGTCATTTTAGGTGGCTCAGGGATTAACTAAACGATTCACTTACTTTGTTTTGTTCAGGTAAAAGCTATATATATATATATATATATATATATATATATATATATTAAATTATTTTTTTTGTTAGATGGTTATTGGTTCTAACTTATAGAATACACATTTTTAGTATCCTGCAAAATTTTAAATGAAACTGATTTTAAATAATTTACAAGATTCTTTATACAGGATATTTGATCTTATCTATGTCATTGTCTAAGTTGTGACACTGATTTTAAATCATTTACAAGATATTTGATCTTATCTATGTCATGTCTAAGTTGTATGATGAGGCCTTAGGCTCACTAAAGCTTGTCTTCTCTAAGGCTCTATGTTCCAGAACATCAACAGGATGCTCTGTTCCACAACATCAACAGGTATGTATTTGTAGAAACTACCATTTACCATAGTAAGTAGTTTTATCAAGGTTACCATATAATTGAACCACCATAATCATTATGTGTTTTCTATTATCTTCAGTAGTTCTTTTACAGGGTAGTAATTACCTTTGGCATTACATGAGAGAATACCAAATGGTTTTAGAACTGGGTTAAAGGAGACCTTTTATTTAAGTGTTGTAGTAAATACTATACATAATGTCTCCCATAAAAGCCATGCAAGTCCTCATCTAAGCATGAAACGCAGTCTAGTGTGTGTTAATTTTACCCTTCTTTGTAACCTGATTTTGTCATTTTTCCTCGAAGTTTGTTAAAATTAAAAAATATCACTCATTGAGCTCTGTAATACAAATTGATTTTGACTACAAGCTCTTAATGACTCCTCAAATTCTGAAATAGTTACTTTTCTTTTGCATTTAGGTTTTCTTAACTCAGAGTCTATGTTTTTCTAGTTTCTTAAAAATTTAAGGAAATAAAATAACCATCTTTCATTTATTTTATTTTATTTACTTAAACAAAAACCTAGCTTATATGAATTAACTACTTGGGCATAGCTTTGATATATATATAATTTTATTTGATGGAATTTGAAGGGTTGTTTTGGGGCACTTAATCCTTAATCCTTGCATGTTTAAAACTTTATTTTTTTTTCATAGCTCTGATTTTTTATTTGATGGAATTTGAAACAACGTTTCAGGGCACTTAATCCTTAATACTGGCACTTAAAACCTTTTTTTTTTGTTTTTTTACTACATATCTTTGTATCAATTTTTTAACAAATACTTCATTCATCAATTATATATATATTCTTAACCGAGAAGCTAAGTCTATTTTTAACCTTACAGAAGTATACACATTTTATACTACTTACTAATTTCCAATTTAGTGAGAAACAAAATAATATATTTAATCCTTTTTTGCAATTTATGCATAATACAATAAAAAGAACAAAGAATTCTTCAAGATTTATTCGGTTTACCATAAAGGAAAATGATCAAAATAAAAGAAAGAGTAAATTATCAAGATAAAGAAGAGTAGTAAAACTTAGTTGTAACCAATTAGAAATAGTATTGAAAGAAAGAGTATTTAGTTAAAAGGTTTGTAGTTAGTTTTATGTTTAACCAATTATAATTACCTCCATTTTCTAAGTAGTTAGGGTTTTTTTCTTTAAATATTTTTTATTCACTTAAATATTTTTTAAGTAGTTAGTCTACTTTTAATAAAATTTTATTCTTAATCTTTTAGTTGATTCCCCTCTTAGTACCTTGCTTTCTCTTTCAACTAAACTATTCCATAGCAAGTTTGGTGTACACAATAAGAGTTTATAACAAGGACTTTGAGAGAGCAAGTGATTACTCGAGATTACATTAAGAAACAAAACAAAATTTAATTGTTCTAAGGAAGTAAATACTAAAGAAGTATTCTTGGCATATCACATGTATTTTGTAATGTCATGTGTGTTTCAGTTGTGCAGTGTCTCAAGAGAGAAGAGTGACAAAAATCATAAGAGAGGTTAAGAAATCATGTGCCAAACTGCATCTAATATCGCTTATCTGCCATGCTTTGATGAGCTAAGTAAGTAAACATATTGTCAATATTGGGCTTGATTCACTTAATTATTCATGTTTGCATTTTGTGATCTGAATTCACAAAGTTGATTCTAATAAGAAGGTAAAATGACCTAGATTAGTGATTCTGATTAATGTATTAAAACTTAAAAGCATTATGTTTCCTAGTTCTTTTGATGGAAAAGAAGGGGGGAAATTTTAACCAATTGTCACCTTGAGCAATATTGTAAAGGAGTTGGATAATGTAGTTTGACTTAAAGTTGAGAGTTACAAAAATATCTCACTAGGCTATTAAATTAAACCCATTTTGTTATGATGATAATTTTCTTTGATGTAGGCATATTTGATGTACTCACATGCATAGATAGGTATTTATCAATCCCAATAACCTGGCTAAAGAGTGATGCCAAATTGATTAAGAATCTTCAAGTTGCAGAGCTACATTCCTTTGAAACAGGTAAATTCCTAAATCTTTCATGTTTTTAAAGTTAATAGAGGCAGTCGATTCTTGAAATTTGATTTGACATGGGAGAACACCCTTTTGAAAAGATTGTGAAATGTTAATTCTTTTGTAATTCATTTTATAAGATATCTTGCATTTTGATAATATGAATAGTCATCAGAATATTGGAAATACATAAAGTTTATTCAATGGTTTCCTACAAAACAAATGGCATGGATAAGAAGCAATAATTGTGTTGTTGGATGCTTGATTATCATTTTTTAGAGCTCTCATTACTTTGGAAGGGATGTGATTTTGGTTGTAGGAAGATTTTTTTGTTGACTTCTTTCAATAAGGACTTTGAGAGAAAAAGTGATTATTGGAGATTGTTTTATATCATAGAGGGATCTATAAGTAGCTAGATTTTATGTTTTGAGGTGCAAATAAACACTCATGTTGTTTTGTAGAGTAGAAAGTATAAAGCTTCAATCTTAATGTATTTTGTTGAAGCAGGATAAACAACACATTTTGAACATGCATGTAAATTCAATTGGAGGATGCTTCCTAACTCTCAATATATGTCAGGTTCCATATGCTTGACACTAGTATGCTTTGACATAGGACATAATATCTACTCTAGAGTTTAAACAGGAGTAGTAATCCTTGAATATGTTCCTTCAGATTCATGGATTGTTGGCATGTTTACAAAGCCCCTGGGTAAGGAGAAGTTTGAGATGTTGAGAAAGAGACTTGGGCCCATTGAAAATGCTTTCCTCACAAAGGAGTGTTAATATGTTATACTTGATTGATCTTAAAGTTTAGTGTCCCTGTAGGAGCTCAGTGCACCAATCTGCAACAACAATACTGTAAAGAATTATGGCACATTGGCTAAGCCTTTTAGATCCATGTTGCTTGTCCTTTTGTGAAGTAGAAGAGGGTGCCATGCACTGGATATATAATTTTCTTATTTTACTCTTCTTATTTTGGAACATATTATATATTCAGTTTTGTGAGCTTCAAATAGTGTCATGATTCTCTGAGTTGGTTGTATCGGATTTCATTTTGCAATTTAACTTGACAAGCAACATGTTTGATAGTCGGTTTCATTATTGTTGTTTGTACTTTTTTAGTGTAACGTGTTTCAGTTTTTGAGCATCGGTCATTTGGTTGCATCAGATTTCATTTGTAATTTAATGAGACTAGTAGCAGGTTTGACAGTAAGTTTCACTTATGTTGTTTGTATTGTTTCACTATAATGTGTTTCACGTTTTGGGTATGGATCATATTGCATTTGTTTTATAGAAGCTTATAGTTATTTAGCCATTAGGTTTTTAGAATTGGTGCAGTAACTCATTACCATGAGCTGAAATTTTTAATACAAAAGACCATCAATTAGTTATTCAAGAAACTTGAGATTCCAAATCAACCTCAATCCTAGACAAGGTGATACCTTTTCTCTATAAGTTCAATGAGGGAAAATTCATGAGATTGACATTGTCTCCTTCCACGAAAGTGTTTAGGTTATCTGTAAGGAACAGAGAAAAAATCATGCCCTGTTTAAATGCAACGTGGGATGATTCCTGATATCCATAGTGTCTCCTTCCACGAAAGTGTTTAGGTTCTCTGTAAGGAACAAAGAAAAATATCATTGTGTATCATCTTTTAGGGTTCATGCTCTTCACCAATCACACTACAATTTCACCATCAGATATGAGTTTCCAAAAGAACCGAAGTTCAACCAAGTTTACATTGTTATATGCAGAGCGATGGATGAAGTGGCAAGGCCTGTCCATACATACCATATTGTTTTCCACCTTGTTCAAATACAATTTTGACATAAGATGGTTAATTACACCAACAACAATATGATTGCCAAAAAAATGTTAAATATCAGTTTTGAAAAACTTTGGTTTAAAATTACAGGCACATTTATCAAATATTCAATTTATTTGATAAAATTGTAAAATTAAACTTTTTTTTTTAATTTATATTATAGTATTATAAATTTGCATAGTTTCTTATGAGCTGGCATTAACATTATCTTTAAATAAACCATAAGTTACTTGCCAAATGTGTGTAGATTGCTCAAGCATTTTCATTGTTGTAGTATTCTTTGAGTGGCAAAATTGCATGACAATATTGGATTATAGTATTATAAATTTGCATAGTTGTTTATGAGTTGGAATTAACATTATCTTTAAATAAACCATGTGTTACTTTCCAAACGTGCTTAGAGTGCTCAAGCATTTTCATTGTTCTAGTGTTCTTTGAGTGGCAAAATTGAATGACAATATTGGAGAGTAAAGGCTAAGTTATAATATTCAGACCAAACGTTTGTAGAGTGCTCAAGCATTTTCATTGTTGTAGTATTCTTTGAGTAGAAAAATTGAATGACAATATTGGAGAGTAAATGCTAAGTTATAATATTCAGAGCGGATAATCCTTCTAGATTGATCAAAATAAGCAAAAACTTTTATAATTTTAACTTTCAAATTTTGTTATTTGTTATTTGTTATTTATATGTTTTTTATTCAATACAACATGAATATAAGTTTTGGTAAATTTTAAAGAAAACAAATGAGTTTTTTCATTTTTAATTAGGTATTAAACTTCTTTCTACTTCAGTTCTTATGTCTATTTAATGTAACATTCTATAGACTTTCGTTAAGACATTCTATAGATGGAACCTGTATCTGTTATGATTATGCTCATCTCATTTTCAAAAGCATAGACTTTAATTTGTGCAGACTTGGAAATTAACTAGTTAAAGCATGGATTCCCTACCGAAATACTGTTAACTACCTTTCTTTACATGAAGCTTCCAAGGAAGCCACAAAGCACCTATATGGTCTGCTCAAGAAAACTGTAAAAGTCAATATGTAGAAATAGCTAACAAGGAAAACAAAATCAGTGAAATACAAGGGTAGGATGATGGATGTATTGTGCTTATGGCTAAAAATTATTGATGATTACAAACATGATATCGGACCATTTATTTCATCAACAAATTTGGTCATTTGATATAGGAAAGTTGAATCTTATCATTTGATAGGTTGTCTGATCTTCATGTAACTATTCGAGTGATGTGATTTTTGAAAGTATGGTAGTGGGTGACACTTGGTGATTGCTTAAATTTTTATTAGCTTTAGTTACAAGGAAAATTGTACATAGCTCTAAGGAATTAGTTTATCATAAATACCAGTTACTGGTAAGTTGTAATAGTAATAATTATGTAGTTTGTAGATTGATATCTATCATAAATTTGTTTGAATCTCATCATTGTCAAGCAATAACAACTTCTTAAAGGGTGCTAGCTCAATGGTAGAGCGTCTGCCTAATTATAGGCAGGAGGTTGGTGGTTGGATTCCTCTATGCCCTATCATAAATTTGTGACTACAAAAACGACTAACTTCACATATATACGACTATTAGTAGTTGATTTCCCGTATCTTAGTCGTATTTAGCTTAGTCATTAATATGTTAACATTTAATAGTTTATTTAGTCGTATATTTGGTCATTAATGGTTGCAATCAGTGACTATATCAGCAACTAAATCAATGACTAACTCAGTGACTAAATCAATGAATAAAACAATGACTAAATCATTGACTATCAAAGACTAAATCATTGTCTATCAATTACTAAATCAATGACTAAATCAATGACTACTAAGTCAAGCTATTAATGACTAGTGAAATACGACTAGCTATAAGATAGTGGAAATTTGCTACTATTAGTCACCGACTCAACAATAGTCGTTTATAGCCTGATTTTAGTCATTTTTTTAGTCATTAATTTTTCATTTTCTACTAGTGATAATTAGAAAAAGTGCTCAATCCTTTGTTAACCTATCTTGTTATATAAACAACATCATTCACAATATGAGTTTCAACACTTGTGACAAGTCGTTAGCAACAAATGGAAGTAACCCTAGCTTCGTACTCCTTGTTTGCATCCAAATTGTAGGTATCTTGGGAAACAATCTAGGTTCACTTATTTAATGCTTGCAAGTATCTCTACCATAGGAATATTCTCATCCAAGTTTTGAGTCCTTGTAGGTGATCATATACCTTTGGAAACATAAAACAATGTCATTTGTTGCTTCCTACGTCTCAATGTTTAGGCAAGTAGAGATGTGGTATATGATAGAATTTTCAATTAATGTGAAGGGAACGTGTGAAAGCTCAACTCTATCCTTTGCAGTCATCTTAGGACTTATATAATAATAATCACAATCCATTTTAAACTTGAGGGTAGACTTATAATGTTCAATAAGTTATTTTGGGATCCTAAGGGAATATTTAGTTTCCACCACCATAATGTTGTATGGATATATAAAAAAATTCTCATTAAAACATCATTCTTATATTTCCTAACACTCCGAGCCAAATTTATTTTAGATATACAGTCTTTTCTCTCATGGGAAAGGGTACTATGACCCATCTATGACACACCAATGGCTTCCAACATAATATCACATTTTCAACTCAAATATATCAATGTCAAAAAATGTAATCAGTTTTCTAAGTGTCCCTTAACACATCAACAAATTCATTAATAATAAATGTTCCCAATTTAAACTATTATTTTTGTAATCAGTTTTCTAAGTGTCCCTTAACACATCAACAAATTCATTAATAATAAATGTTCCCAATTTAAACTATTATTTTTGTAATCAGTTTTCTAAGTGTCCCTCAATACATCAACAAATTCATTAATAAATGTTTTATTTATTATCATTAAGACCTAATCATTTTATGTAATACCCCCTGATTTAATAAATTTTAATTCTGCTAGAAAATACTTTGTTTATTATTTTATTATGCTTTGACAGGAGGTCAAGAATAAAACATTTTTTGTAATAAGACATTCGTTATTAATAAAAATTACTGAAGGAGAACACACGTGGATATAGCTGTTAAAAGAGTGTTTGCTGACCCACAAGAGGAAAATGACAAGTGACAAACACCACTGAGTGAAAACTCAAAATTTAGGAGGAATCATCCCCAAAAATTAGGTTTGCACTCCTAGTTGAGTTGCTAAAGAGCACGAAGCTCATAAATGACCAAGTCCTAGGAAAAATACTATTTAATAGTATGTACATGAGCAATAGGAGGCTAGAATTGGATAAGGATTAACATCTGTGTAATGCAATATATGGTGCACTAAGATATTTTTCTCTTGTGGTTTAGTGAACATTCTTGGGGGTTCTGGAGCAAGTAAATTGGATACTCTAGGAGTTGGTCGGGAGGAACAACATTGGTGCTAGGATCCTAATATGTTTCTCATGAATGATTTAGATGCAGTAGGATGTATATGTGAAATGTTAAATTGCATACTGTATTGTTTTTATGTATGTTGTAGAACCATTATCCAGGTTTCGTATATTCTAGATCTATACAATGTTAAATTTTTCTCAATGTATCCCATATTGGGAATTCATACTTGTATCCATCATTGTTAGTAATGAACTACTATAGCAATTATTATTTAAATATGAGTTGAAATACTTAGGTCTTTCTGTCACTGATCTGTTATACTGGAATGATTTTGAATTTATGAATCCGCATCTAATGGATTGGATCCTCTATTTTTACATGGTACCAAATGTTACTTCTCTCTATTTCCTTCTGAATTTGATTATGTAATTCTTTCTTATTTCTGCATTACGAGTTTAGGTGTTGAATGAACTTTAATGCTTGTTTACAATTTAGGTATGAGTTATACAAATATGGTGGTTAAAATTGTTTTGCATAGAGAAAAACTGTATTTTTAATTGTACAAATCCTATAAGCAAGTTAGCGCAATTGGTTAAATGTTACTAAATCTTGATCAATCGGTGAAAGCAAGGTACGCTTGTAAACACCAAGATAAATTTCCATATACATTTAACTTAAGTTCATTTAAACCCCAAATCAACCGAAAACTCTTGAATCCACAGTTAAAATATGATCCACAAAACTAGAACATTAACGGTCCAGATCTAACTCGCAACAAGATCAACAATTGACAAACGTGCGAAGGACGGATCTGTGGAAGTCCCAATGATTTGAAAGGAAAACCAACTTCTACAATCCGTAAGGTTAGATGTTGATTTCCAAGTTTACAATATCAACAGTCCAGATCTAATCTGCAAACCAAATAAAAAACTAATGTTAGTGGTGAAGTTTCATTGGAAATCTAAGCAAGAATTTAGATCAACTGTCTGTATTTAAGTCGTAAAAGAAATCGACAATCAAGGTTGTTTTCCACAAGGATCATCAGTGCAAAAAATAGAAGGAAGTCCAAGTGTTTGTTTATGAATTTTTCGACTTTCAAGTTCTGCAGCAGAAGGCGGACGAAGAAAGTTCAAGTGATCATTTTATGAAGTTTTTGACTCCTGAGTTCAACAACGAAAGGAGGAAAGAGGAAGGTGGAAAGCAGAAAGTATAAGTGTTTATGTTATGAAGTTTCCCACTTCTGAAGTCTATGACGGAAGGCAGCAAGTGGAAGGCGGGAAGCAAAGAGTCTAAGTAAATATGTTATGAAGTTTCTGAATTCCGACGTCTACGACGGAAGACGAAAAGAAGAAAGTCTAAGTGATTGTGTTATGAATTTTTCGACCTCTAACATCCGTGGAAGAAGGAAAAAGCCAGAAAGTCTAAGTAATTGTGTTATGAACTTTCTAACTTCTGACGTTTGCAGGGGAAGACAAAAATAGGAGGGTGGAAAGTAGAAATTCTAAGTGGTTATTTTATGAAGTTTCAACTTCTGAGGTCCGCAACGGAAAGTGAAAAGATAAAGGACGAAATTTCAAGTGATTATTTTATGAATTTCTTACTTCCGGGTTCCGTAGTGGAGGGTGGAAAGCGAAAGGCGGAAGCCGAAATTTCATGTGATGGTTCTATGAAGTTTCTGAGTTTCAAGGTCCACAACAGAAGGCAGAAAGCGAGATGTAGAAATCCAAAAGATCAAGTGCTCGTTCCATAAAGTTTTCGACTTTCGAGGTCCGCAACGAGAGGTGGAAAGCGGAAGACGAAAGCGTGGAAAGAAGAAGGCGGAAAGTAGAAAGTCGAAGAGATTGTTGGATGAATTTTTTGACTTTTGAGGTCCGCGGCAGAAGGCCAAAAGAAGGAGGAGGAAGGCAAAAACTGATTTCAGTGCGGAAATGTCTATTGTGGTTGCAGAATGGATATACCATTAGAGGAACGAATGTTACAAGGGTCCTTACACCTAAGGATGATTATCTAAGGACTAATTTGAATTTTTATTATTGCTAGCGTGTCGTTTTATTTGTTTTCTTTCATAACAGTTGGGTATTTTTATTAACATGTCTACAAATATATGGATATAAAGAAATGTTTTTCATATTTGATTTTTGAGGTATATTACATATGGTATCAAGGCACGGTTTGAACACTAGGAATGAATAGGATTGACACAAAAATGCTATAGAAAACAACAAACTAACTCATGTTTATTTTGTCTTGGAAATTCTCTTACCCAGCAAAAAGAAGTACAAATATTTTTGAAGAAAATATGGAAGATGTGGGAATGAATGCAGAATATGAACGTCGCCTGGAACAACCTTTAAATGAATAGGGTAATCTAAGGGATGGAGAGTTGTTGGTAGATCTAAATGAAAATCAGGACAATAAATTTGAGTTAGAAAGGACTGTGAATGAACTAAGATCTGAATTAAGAAAGGTTAAGGAAGATAATGAGTGAATTTTGAAGGCTCAAGAAGAACTGACGACCAACCTGTTATCAAAAGTCCATAATGAAGAAAAAGATAAAAATAAGGATTTTGATCAGGTACTACCTAAAAATGCCTCATACAATAAATGTAAAGGTAGGAAGCTATTATTTTCCAGCCATAACTCTGACACTTCAAGTGAAGAGTCAGTTAAAAATCACAGAAAAACTCATGAGTCAAGCGAAAGTAGTGACAAAAAATAAAAAGAAGAAAAAGTACAGACCCAATGAGGAAATATATGGGAAGTTCAATAAAATAAAACCACCCATGTTTAATGGGGAGATTGAGAAGGGAGAGGAGGAATAGGCCTGGCTGTCTGATATGAAAAAATACTTTCAGGTATATAATTACTCATATGAGTTGAAAGAAAAAATGGCCATTTATAATCTGACCGATAAGGAAGATATTTGGTGGCAAGATATAAAGAAACCTAAGGGTACAAAAGGAAGGTATGTAACTTGGAAAACTTTTAAGAAGATGTTTAAAAGAAAGTATTTATCTAATCAGTATTATGAAGAAAAATCCAAGGATTTTTATGAACTAAGGTTAGGGGCCATGACAATGAAAGAACTCTATAGTAAGTTCTTAAGCTTACTTTTCTATGTCCCATACATAATTGATGAGAATCCCAAGATACAACGCGTCCTTAGCTTCTTGCCCCTCATGTTTAAAGAATGGATTGAATATGAAAATCCCAAGACACTAATGGAAGCGATGAGGAAGGCCAACTTCTGTTTTGACCAAAACATAAATAAAAGAGAAAGTACTCTAGCTTGGAAAAATAAAAGTCCAAGTAATTTTGATTCTAACGGAAAACAAAATAAGTTCCATGAAAGTAGGGGAAATAATCACAGAGGGTATCAGGGTAAAAATTACAAAGGTTTTAGACATCAAGATTTGGTAGTACCCTCAATAGTTCCTAATAAAAACCCATCACAAAAAGAACTCTTAAAATGTTGGGAATGTGGAGATCCATACTACTTTAAAGACTATCTAGGAAAGAGGTAGAGTTTAATGTCCATTCTATCCAAGAAGAAGTGACAGTTGGGGATATGGCCAGGAGAATGCCCAGAATATGTGTTGCACTGGAAAATCGCCAAGCAGACCGCCAGACTTCCATGGTCGAAATTGAAGGTATGATAAACAATCAACCTATCTCTATCTTAATTGATTCAGGCCTAAGCCTGAATTATATTTCACCTAGAATAGCTGATTTATGTGATTTGGTACCTGAAATGTTTGGTAAGTCTTTCCCAGTACAGCTAGCCACATGTACAAAAAGAAAGGTTACTTGTAATAACTCAAAAATTCGTAAAAATTTAAATTTTTTTATGTGACATAAAATGTCTAATGTCACCGCTAAAGTACCACTAACGGTTAGCAGATAATAAAACATTTTGTAAGAGAAACAAAGAGTTGTTTCTTTATAAGATTTTGTAAAATCTATAGGCATAACCTTAACTGCTGTGTTAGTGTTGTTTTTAAGTTAGCATTTGTAATTCTTCCAGAAGTAGAAAAAGAACTTGTATTTTATCGCTGCTAGATATATTGTTGATTTCTTTTGTCAAGTAAGGAAAGTTTCTTATGTGTGATCGGGGATCACTTAGATTTAAGCTAACACAGTGGGACTGATGGATCCTTACAGGTTTTAATAGGTAAGCGTAAGTTCCAGTAAAACAATATTTATAAACAGGTAAAGAAGATACTTCCCTGGCATGAATATGATGCTAGTCTTAGAATATTTAAGAACATCTTGACTCCATATGAGGTAACGTTGATCTTATTTGCGTTGTCACATCTCCATATTTATATTTATAACAAACTGCACCTGCATGGGTGTAAAAACATGATCAAGGTAATAAGCCAAAAAAAATCAAGTTATTGGTTGATTACAATTAAATCCAAGAATACTTTGTACTTTCGTTTATAGCAATTTTGATCTAGATTTTATCTCGAATGGAATTATAGTACTCCGAATTTTTGCTTAGTTTAGGCACACATTTGGAGTCTAGTCTTGAACATAAGTATATGAATCTTTTGGAAAATACAAAAGGAATACTTCATGTTCATAAACTACAAATCTAGCCTATTTTGCTGAAAAAGAGTTAACTCTAAAAACTCTTAAGACCTCACACTCAAAAGATGTATATCCATTTCAACCTTATCCTAGGTTTAAAATTATATAATTTGATACTAAACATATGTCTTTTTAACTACGTTCTAGCACACATGGTTAACAAAATAACTTATCTTAACCTAACTTATCCTAGAAGATACTTCCTATACTAATTCTATAATTGGTAAACTCATTAGAGGAAATTTCAACTCAAAATGGGCCTTTTAACTTTAACTCAAATTCCATGTCATCATGTGTTAGCCAATGAAATTGCTTTAAATTTTAAATACCGTGTAGGTCTTAAACGCTTTTTTAATATAAATTTGGGGATAGGTATCATAAAAAAACTACTTTTTTTGTTTGTATTTTCGACATATCTCTCCGTGTTTTTACTCAAATTTCGATCGGGAGAGCTCGTTGGATGCAGAATTAAATTCGACATCCAATGAGTACCCACTCGACATACTTTTGATGGACCCCGCTACCCCAAAAATAAGAAATACCTGAAAAAATGTGATGATGATGTCATCATCACATTTTTTCAGGATTTCTTGTTTTTTGGGTAGTAGGGTCCATTAAAAGTATGCCGAGTGGGTACTCATAGGATGTGGAATTTAATTCCACTTCCAACGAGCTCTCTTGATCAAAATTTGGGTAAACACACGGGGAGATATGTCGAAGATACAAACAAAAAAATAGTTTTTTTCTTTTCTTCCTTCAAAATTAATAAATATTATTTTATTATTTTAACTATTACTTTATTAATTTTTTTAGGAGGCCCATTTTGAGGTGAAATTTCCTCTAATCAAGCATCGAAAAACTTGATGGTAATAATATAGTATTGGCAATTATAGAAATTGCATTGTTTAAATGATTATAGGTTTTAATTATAATTATTTTGATGCAGATTGGAACTACACTCAACTATTGTCTTGCACCCATGCTCACGAAATAATTTAGGTGGGTACGTTGAGGTGTTTTTTCCACGGGTTGGGTTGACTTAAAACAAAACCCTATCCTTCTTTTTTCGTATTGCAACAATCTTTTTGACTGGTGCAGTGGAGCTGCGAGTTTGTGGTCGCCATGACTCTGTCATATAACTCATATTTGTATAATGCCTTCCGACAAAGCACTATGATCTTGTCTTGGTGAAAACATAAGGTGGTTGTCGGTGCTTAATAACTGCTATAGCATACTGTGAGTGTAGAAACTTGTTTTTCTTCCATGATTCGAGGACTAAGTTAGTTTTAAGACTAAAACAAATAGTGGACAGAGCTTGTAAAGGAGTGCTCTTCATTCTAGTTGGACTATTGCTCGTTTTCCTTCGGATTTTTGACTCAGGGTATCAGCTGTAACCAGCGCATTAGACCTGTTCGAGGCATTATTCTTCCATATGCCATCGAGTTGCTTCAGCTGCTTGCGACCATGATTTCTCCAAATGACATATCAGGTAACTTCTAGTAAAGATTTTTACGTTACAGTAATATTAAGTCAAAATTACATTTTTAGATCTGTACTAAATAGTGGTTTCTCTGCGTAGGTTCCTCTCATGGAAATTGGGGTTTAGTTGAAAGCACACCTCTCCTTTCACGGCCACGCAACCCTGGTAAGCCTCGGTTGAACTGAGGGTTTTCTCTTGCTTTGGTATTATGGTGGTTGAAAAGATGAGAATACTTGCTGCTAAAATGGACTCGGCCTGGGTTTTACTTGTTAGGTTGTTCTACGTGTTGTTTTGTTTTTGTAATGAAAACCCTAAAGGGTATTATGTGCAAAAACTTAAAGGCTATTGCAGCCGTGACTTGGGGTTTACTTGACAGAGCCTTTACAACGTGGAAGATGTAAAAAAATTTTGCTTAACTTTTAAAACTCAGCTCTAAGCTGTGATAATGTTGTTCGACCTCTGCTTGGTTAATTAATTTTTTAAGTAGATTTTAAAGGTGAAGAAAAGACTGTTTACTCAGTCGAAACTTGTAAACAAACAAGGGTTATTAGTAAATTTTGTTGGTTTACTGTTTTCTATTTTTATAAGCAAATGTAGGATTTGTTTTTCTATAGGCTTTAAGCCTTGACTAAAATTTATAAAAGGCCTATGAGCCATTACACCACTTTCTATTTTGTCTCTTATTTAAATTATTAACAGTGTTATTTAATTTTTATGTTATCCCGAAATTTAAATGTTTTGCAAAAATTAAATTATTGGAACTTTTACAATGTTATTGAGTAAATTTGGTACTCTATTTTACTCAGAAGGGTTATTATTTTGAATATCGTACACTTCTGAAGAAGATAGAATTTACAGGAATAAATTTGGTTTTGCTTTTCTATTTTTTAACTTTTTATAAATAATTAATTAGAGCTATTAAATTTTATGAAAGAATTAAGAGTAAGATTATGCAAGTTTGTAAATAAAGATAAAACCCGTCTTTTGTAAACCCTAGGTAAATTATGGAGGTTTACAGTAAAACAATTGTTTTCAGTACAAAATGCATGAATGTACTTAGAATAATTTATTTTAAGACCTAAGTAGTACTAGCTAGGTTAAAACCCTAAGTAATATTTTGTTTTACTGTTTCGATGTTTACTTATTTAACTTTAACTATTATGTTTAGAACAAATACTAAGACTAATATTTGTTCTGTGATTAGTATAACTACTATTGAATTTTATATAACTTTAGTTTTTTTCTTGAAATTAATTAATATAGATACTTTCAGTAGATAAAGCATGTACTGCTATTTTCTGGAGTGAATCACATACAAACTATAAAAGAAATTATTTGCATTTTTCATTCAGAGTTGATAAATAAATCATCACATCTACTTAATCAACCTGTTGTACTAGAGTACTGCCTATATAAGGCATGGAAAAATATAGTATGGTGATTTATTTCTATTTACTTTTCATTTAGAAAAAATACTATTGTTTTAAAACATAATCTACATATCCCTAATTTTATCAATACACAATGTTTTTTTTCTGCATAAACCCTCACAAAACAATAACATGCATATCTTTGAAAACTAGTAAACATTTGCTGAAAACAGTAAATAAGTTATAAATAACCTGAACAAATAAAAACCTATCAAATGATGAGGTGGCAATAGCTTAAGAAGGTTGTTCCTCCCAACCAAATCCTAGAGAAAGTTTAGTCTACACTTCGTCAGGACCCCCAAGCCTGTTTCCTGGTCCTCTTGGTAGAGTACTGGATGAATGATGTATCCTTAAGACCTTATGTCACCTAACTGGTCAAATTATAGCAGTAATCCAAACCTACTTACAGTAGTAAGAACTTCAGCCTAAAAGCTGCATAAGTTTAGTTCTCAACAGTTAACCGCTCAAACTCACTTCAATAATTCCCCTCCATCAAATTTCTCATGTGCACTTCATTCACCCTGAATGAATCACAATTCCAGAATGAGCAACCTCAGCTGTCTTCAATTGGAAGTTTTATAATAATGCCTAGGTCTTCTGGGTCAGTTTTTACTTAATGAGCCACTTGTTCCAATTCCATTTTCTTGGGGAATCATGACCACAAATATAGGGAAGTTGCCACCTGCAACAGTTAGAAGTAGTTTGAGGATGCTGCCACTTGTCAGTATACTCTCCACCCAAGCTCCTCCACCAAGTGACCAATTAACACTCCTTTAACAGCTTCCCTAAGCTGTTGTCTCATCATTTATTTATTTTATAATAAAATATTCTGAAATACATTAATTATCCTTCACCCCACTTGGTCACCAATTACAACTTAATATAAAATATAACATAATGTTTCTCAATAACAATAAATTGTTTTGAAAATTGGGGCATGTGACATACACACCCCCTTAATTTATAACATCGTCCTCGATGTTATTTATTCCTCTTCCTTAGAGTTCCCCTGAAATAGAATTGGATATGCATCCCGCATATGACTTTCTAATTCCCAAGTGGCTTCTTTCGGACTAAGGTGCTTCTATTGCACCTTCACCTGAGCAATGGTGTGATTCCGAAACAAGATATCCATCATTTCGAGGATACAATCCGGTTCCACCAGAAAATCTCCTTCGGGTTCTACCTGCATATCGTTCAAATTAATAACATAGGTATCATCATGTACATATTTTTTTTAATACATAAATATGAAAAACATTGTGAACTCTTAGATTTGGTGGTAGAGCTAACTGATATAGTACCTGTCCTATCCTGGACAGTATTTCAAAAGGACCACAATATCGAGGTGCTAGCTTAGCACAACTACCCAACCTCGGAGAACTCTTTTTAGGTCTCACCTTAATAAAAACATGTTCACCTTCCTGGAGCTCCTTTGGAATTCGTTTAAGATCTGCTTGGAATTTTTGTCGACCTTGCGCAATTTTGAAATTACCTTGTACCTGTTTTACAATTAGCTCCATCTCTTTTAATAATTCAGGTCCTAATACTAACCTGTCCACTGGATTACTCCAAGAGATGGGAGTATTTCATTTACTTCCATACAGAATTTCAAACGGACTATACCTAGCTGAAGCTTGATAATGATTATTGTAATAAAATTATACCAGGTGTAAATAATCTTCCCATTTACCTGGCTGCTCCTTTACATACATTCTGAGTAGATCCTCCAATACCTGATTTACTCTTTCAGTCTATCCATCAATTTGAGGATGGCAAGAGATACTAAAGTTTAACGTAGTATTTAACCCTTTAAACAAAGATTTCCAAAAATTACCTGTAAACTTAGGGTCCCGGTCTGAAATTATCACCTTCGGTATTCCATGCAACCGAAAAAATTGTTTTAAGAAAATACCAACAGTATTTGCAACTTTATAAGTAATTTTTATAGGTATAAAATGGGGTGCTTTACTCAATTTATCAACAACTACCATTATTCAGTCATTTAAGTTCTGATTTCTAGGTACTCTCGTAATAAAATCAAGGCTAATTAACTAGGAATAGGCAATGGCTGAAGTAGCCCAGTTGGATGCTGATGTTCAATTTTTACTTACTGACATTCAAAGCACCAAGCAATATATTCTACCAATTCATTTTTCATGTTTGGCCATAAATAATCATTTCTTAGGATGGTTATGGTTTTCTGATGACTCGGATGCCATGAATAAGGAGTTTTATGAACTTCATTTAAAATTAACAGCTTAATCTTAGGTACATTAGGTACGTATACTCTATCTTTATACTATAATAGTCCTTTTTCATTCAAACTGTACCCTATACTTAGACCTTCGATTAATTTTTCTCTTACCTTTGCTTGTAATTTTCGATAATTTTCATCTTGCTTCATTCTAGCTTCTAGTTGTTTTTCCAAGTCTGTCTTATAAGTGCTGATGGCTACCCTAAAATTTAGCTTTGCATTTCTACTTAATGCCTAATTCTCCTTTTCTTTAATATGTTTAATTTCAAAATCATATTCACTCATAAAAGCTAACCACATAGCTTGCCTAGCATTCAAGTTAGGTTGATCCAACAGATATTTCAATCATTTATTATATGTCATCAATATAAACTTTCTTCCGATTAAATGATAACACCACATTTTTAAGGCATGTATGACAACAGCTAATTCTAAGTCATAGGTGACATAATTTTTCTCATGAACCTTTAGCTTCCTAGACTCATAAGAACTTACGTGTCCTTCTTGAGTTAATACTACACCTAAAGCGTCATTGCATGCATCTTTACATACTATAAAATCTTTATTAGGGTAAGCAATTCTTAGAATTGATGTGGTGGTTAATAATGTTTTTAATTTTTTAAAAATGACTTCACACTTCTGATTCCAATCGAATTTCTTTCCCTTTTTCTACAAAGAGGTTATAGGATTTGAAATTCTTGAAAACCCTTCGATGAATCTCCAATAATAACCAGTAATCCCCATGAATGATCGGACGTTAGTTATGTCTTTTGGGACTGGCCAATCTTCAATTTCCTTTATCTTTTCGGGATCAACAGAAATCCCTTCTTTAGTTACCACATGACCCAAATACTGAATTATATCTTTAAAGAAGTCACATTTACTAAATTTTGCAAAAAGTTAATGTTCTCAAAACTCTTGTAAGACAATTTTTAAGTGTTCTTTATGTTCCTCTTTAAACTTTGAGTAAATTAAGATGTCGTCAATAAATACGACCATAAATTTATCTAGGAAAATTTCTGGTGTTAATATTCTTAAAATTTCAATTAGGCACAAAATATTTCTTTTTTTGTTCTAAGTTATTATTCCTTTTGGCCTTCCAATTGGTCATAGTTTCCTTTTTACGATTATGTTCATAACATAAATTCACTTTTCTCATTGCTTCTTCTAAAGTTTTAGGATTGTCATACTCAATTCTATCCTTTATATGATAAGGTAAACAGCTGAGAAACCGTTGTACCTTAGGTTTCTCGTCGACAATATATGGCACATACCTTAGCAGAATTAGAAATTTACTATTTAGTTCTTTCATATTCATTGTTCCCAATTTTAGCTCGTAAAATTCTTTAGCCATTTCTTCATAATACTGTTCAGATAAAAATTTCTTCTTGAAATATTTCTTAAGTGTACTCCAATTCATATTTTTCTCCCTTATACTTTTTACTCTTTTAAAGTCCTACCAGCATATATCTGCTTTTCCCGTAAGATTATAAATAGCCATTTTGGCCTTCAGTTGATTAGAGTAGTTATAAATTTGGAAGTATTTCTTCATCTCGGATAGCCAGGATTCTGCTTCTTCCACTTTTTCAGTTTCTCCATTAAAGGTTGGTGGCTTGATCTTCTTGAATTCTCAAGAGATTTCTTCGTAAGGTTTTGTTGAGGCTTGGAAATTTGCAGGCAACAATAGAAAGGGATTCTCCCCAGTCAACATTCCCAACTAGCCCGTGACTGTTTGGTGTAGGGAATCCGTCCAGTTTGCGGTCCGACTAACATAGGTCAAGTAACAAAAACGAAAGGGTTTTACCGGTTGTGGCCCAGTCCACCGTGTATATTTTTGTATTTTTGACTTTAAGTATGATGTGCAAGTGCCTATCTAAGATGCAGACTGATGAAGAAAGCAAGGAGTGGTCACAATGTGATGCGCAGGTTCTTACCTCTCGTCTTAGACTCTCTTGCATCTAAATCACACACAATTGAAAAAAGTGAAAGCTAACTAAGCTATCCCTAGGGAGAGAGATTATTAATTCATGAGTAATGTAATACTGTTCACATGTTAAGATAAATCACAGATAGTTGTTCTTAAAATCAAAACATATAAACATGAATAAAGATAAACACAACAAGATAGCTCGTCACCCGTTAAAACATCCATTACTCATAGTGGAAATTATCACTGAATAAACCAGAGAACATTCAAATAAGAACATAGGTTCAGAAAGTTAGAACGCTCTCACAGTTGATGAAACACAGCTAAAAACGAAATAGTTCCCCTTCAACATTGTTCATTACATCACATTTGAACATTCCACACAATACTTTCTCCAACAGGCAAAATTTGTAATTTTATTATTGCAAAATGAAGTAGTTCCTCTTACAACAAGTAGCTCACAAGTTTCTCTGGGAAAAATCCCCTCATTCCCTCTCTCTCATTTCCATTTATACAAGAACCGGTTCCAACATTTCGGTTACCTCACCAACGTTTCAATCTCCAGTCTTGTCATTTTGTGAATGCTCATGATTAAATGTTATGTTTTAAATAAAAATTTCTGTGAAAATGGGCACAGCTAGGTAACTACCAAACCACCCAATCCTGGGCCCTTGCTTTGTAATGATTACGTTTTATCATTACTTGATCCCCTTTCGGCCCCTTGATAATTTTCTTCTTTAAGCAACGGATTCGCCGCCTTACACTCTAGCATGCTTTGTCCTCCAACTACATCTTCTTCGCCGTGATAATCTTCAAAAAAAAAAAAGGATTCGAGAAATTGCCATGCCCATCTACAACCAAAAGAGAATTTATCATACATCCCAACTATCTTTAGGAAACATAAATTATAATATCAATGAACTGAGTACTAAAGAGGAGAGATCCAAAAACTAGTTTTTTATGTGTGAAAAACAACCTAAAACAAGGCACACCGATCTCTTTCGGAATAATGACGCTCTCCTAACAAACGTCGGGAAAATGATTAAGAGCAGGGCCATAAAAACCCTTAGTCAACGTATCATAACCCTAGACATCGAACGGTCAATGCGCTGTAAATCCGCAACGGCGGAAGTCTAACACCCTAGGGGCTTCGGAGCACACACCAAAACCCGTTGCGATAAAACATCAGGGGCAGGACTTAATGAGGGATTGGATAGTTAGTGGACTACACAGCCGCAATGGCAGAAGCTGAAATATCAAGGAAAACCCACAAACTAGTCAATAGGATGTTTGCGAAAGGACAAACAGCCCAATGGGCGATTAGTCTATTCACAAGCCACAACGATGGAACTCAATCAGCCTGCAACCTCCGATCAAACTCAATACTCATTCCAGAAACATTAAAAAGTGAGGTCTATTTTCCAGTAATGAAACGCATGTTGACCTCCAAAAACGGAAAATGACAATCCCAACTTAAAATTCAACGATGAACATTGTAGGCCTGCTAAGCCTTTCAATCCAACACATGCACAGACCCAAACGACATCTTGAATAGCAAGAACTGGACACAAAATAATCCAAACATGTAGCTAAGTGGGGCAACCAAAAATTAAAACGAAGGGTCCAAAATTTCCAGAAATTTGGGAATAGTTGCAGCTACAACAATTGGTGGCTCACTGGTGAATCTAGATCTCTGAGTAAACTCTTCCTTGAGCAATAGACTATTTAGTAGTGAAACCAACATGTTGAATCCTTCTAGATGTCTGGATTCCCATAATGTCACATATATGAACCTGTAATCATTGATGATAGTCCAATTTCTTAGGGAACGGAAACCAAAATTTCAAGGTCAGGATAACTCTTTTGAGGCTTAAGTATGTGGAGTTTATTTTAACCTTGTCTTTGGGTAGCTTCCAGCTTAAATGCCACAGGATTGTAATGCATGGTAAGCAGAAATATTCGCTTGTTCCCCATTCCCATGCCATTTGGAATCTTTAGTTTGTGGACTTCATGTCCTTTTGAGTCCTCCTAATGCATTTTCTTCTTAATTTTATTTAGGCTCTTCTATCCATAGTGTCCTTTTGTGTGAGAGATGCATTTAATTTCAACTCATGGATGGAGAAGAACTTTTGGCAATCTGTATTCATATAATTCAGTACTTTGTTTCGATGATACTTGCTTTCTTATGAGTTCTGACTCTTATTAGCCATTTAGCTTACAATTCCTGGCATGGGATCATTTAGATATAATAAACTGCTTACCGTGCTCTCCTTTCCATGGGTCTTTTGTTGTCACCCCCTAGGACGTTTTAGATGTGAAATGGATGGAGCCTTGAAATAGTATTCCGGACCTTTTGATTCTGATTTATTTCAGGGATTACGTTGGACCTCAATGTGCTAATAAACATTCTAGGAAAACTACTTACTAGAAGAAATTCCAACCAATTCAAACAGTCTAATGCCCAAAGAATCTAAGTTTATCAAAGGTCTTGATACTCTCCATGCAACCAAAAGTTTACTTCCTTGATTGGAAACAGGAGAAAACTACACTAAACAGACAAGAAACAAACAAGTCAAAAAGGCAAAAAAGTCAATTATTTATGTACAAAAAGGATCAAGATAGATCAAAATCAAGAAAAATAAGGTTTAAGAACTAAACCATTTACTGGTAAGTTCTCTTCCCATCCCTGTAAATCATGTAACTTATAGGTTGAGGGGCTAAGATTTGCCGCAATCTGGAAAGGGCCTACCCATAACTGTTGGAATTTCGTGTGTTTTCCTTCCTCGTCATGAGGGAGATCCCACTTAAGAACCAAATCTCCCACCTCAAGTTCTTTTGTTCCAACTTTGTGCTTATCAAACCACCTCTTTACTACCTCCTATTGTTGCTTAAAACATTCTCTAGACCTGGATCTAAACTCTTCTGCCTTCAAAAGATTATGTATCCTCATTTGCAAGACTTCATTATCTGATCCTTTGGATTCTTGAGCGATTATGGAAGAAGGTAGCATAATATTGGGGGGTAGAATGGCTTCTTTTCCATAAACAAGGGTATATGGGGACACACCTAATGAAGTCTTGGGGGTGACCCTATCAGCCCAAAGAGGATTTGGTAATGCTGAATGCCAACTCCTCTGGTTTTCTATCACAGTCTTTTTTAGGATCCTAATCAGATTCTTGTTTGAAGATTAAGCTAAACCATTTCCTTGTGGATAGTAATTTGCAGAGTAATGCAGCTTAATTCCCTTTTCATGAGCAAATGCAGTCAATCTAATAGAGGACAAATAAGTAGCGTTATAAAAAACTAGAGAAATTGGAACTCCAAACCTGGTCATAATATGATCTTGCAAAAAGTTCATGACCGCATCTTCATTCACTTTACGCAACGGAATGGATTTGACCCAATGAGTGAAGTAATCCGTTGCCGTCAGAATATACTTGTGTTGCAGGGAAGAATTTGGCTTTATCTCCCTAATGAAATCCATTCCCCACTTCTCAAAAGGTTTTGCTATCATCACAGGATTTAATGGTCCCGCTGCCCTAACTTGTCTTCCACCACACCTTTGACAAATGTCACACTTTCTAACATGGGCGTGTGCATCTTTGAACAGTGTGGGCCAATAGTACCCGGCTCTGAGAATTTTATGGGCTGTAGTATCTCCGGAGAAATGTCCTCTAGCAAGCCCATCATGTAAATCTATCATGACCTTCTTCGCATCTTCTTTCTCTAAGCATCTAAGAAGAACTCCATCATAATTCTTTCTGAATAATATTCCTTCAATAATATGATATGAGGCTGATTTAAGATGCAGTGCTCTTCTTTGCTTAGAATCCCAATGTTCCGGTAACAATCCCACTTGAAGGAAATACACAAGGTCTCGATACCAGGAGTCCGGAGCTGTGAAAAGAGGACATACATCCATCAAATGTAACTCAGCTTCGTCTTCTCAGTCATGTTCTTCATTTTCTTTAGTTTCAGTCATTAGTTTGCACAATCCTTTCCCTTGAACTATGGAGGCTGGCTTGAATTCAAGGTCATACTCCTGTAGAGCTGTTACCTAGTTGCCTCTTCTTTCTCCTAACTCATTTTGTACAAATAGAGACCTCACAGCTGGGTGTGGAACTATTACCTTTGTCCGGTTCTTAAGTATATATGGTCTAAATTGTTTTACCACTTTGAACACTGTGTAAGCTTTTTTATCCATAGCTGGGTAATTCAATTCGGCCCCTTGCAGACCAGTGCTCATAAATGATATGGGGAACTCATCTCCCCCATCTTCCTTCTGGGTAAGCACCACTGCTAGTGAATCGTCAGATGCGAAAGTGTACAAAATAAAATCTTTCTCAAAATCTGGACTCTTAAGGGAGGGTTCTTGCGCAACTGCTATCTTTATTTTACCGAATGCATTTTTCTCAACATCAGTCCACTTGAATTGTACACTTTGTTTTACCATTTGTTGCAAAGGTTTAATAATTTGAGTGAAATCTAACACACCTTCGCACGAAATTTATTGTCCCCATAAATGATTGCATGCCCTTTTTATTATGGGGTAAGGGAATCTATTCATGAGCTTTGATCATTTCTGGGTCTATGGAGATCCCTTTCTTAGAAAACAAGTGACCCAACAACTTACCTTCGGTAACGGCAAACACGCACTTCTTGGGGTTTAGCGAAATACCATATTTTCAGCAATGTTCAAAAATCTATTTTAGATGAAACGTGTGTTCCTCTCTTTTCTTTGAGAATATCGTGATGTCATCGAGGTATACTACAGCACTGCGACCAATCATACTACGGAAAGCTATGTCCATATCCCTATGGAAAGTATCTCCAACGTTTATGAGTCCAAAGGGCATCCTTATGTAAGAAAAAGTTCCCCATCTGGTTCTTAATGTAGTTTTAAGTCTGTCTTCTTCAGCTACTAACACTTGATTGTAGCCTGAGAATCTATCTAATAAAGAGAATAATTCAGAACCTGAAACCATTTGCAATATCTGTTCCATGGGTGGGACAGGATAATTGTCTTTATCTGAAGCGCGATTTAAGTTTCTGAAATCGACACATAGTCTAATTTCTCTGCATTTCTTCCTTATTGGTACCAAATTTGAAACCCATTTCGAGTGTCTAACCTTGAAGACAATTCTAGCATCCAACAGCTTCTTTACTTCATTCTGAATCAAAGGTTCTAATTTTGGATGCATTTTCCTTAAAGGCTGCTGATAAGATTTGATCCCAGATCTGATGGGGATAACATGCTAAATAATATTGGTGTCATATGTCTTCAAATATTCATACGTCCAGGTAAAAACATCTTTGTATTGTTTGAACAAACTGATGAATTTATTCCTTTCACCTAGAGAGCAACACTTTCCCAAATTCACATATTTAGGCTCAATTTCAGTCCCCAAATTAATCAACTCGAACTGTAGAGACGAGCTATGAGTCTTCACATTCAATGGCCTTCTGAATTTCTCATTTAGATCAAACATTCGCTCTAAAGTCCTGACTCCTTTCGGAATAAAATTATCAAATTTTAGCTCAGCTTGATGTTCTTCATCATCAATAATCGCCCCTTTCAAGGTCTCGTCATTTGTCAGGCATTCTAGAATCTGTTGATCATCGTCAAACACTCGTAGATTGGTGATCATATCTGTAACCGAAGGCCTGAAATGGAATTCAACAGAACACCGATTATTAGAGGGCACAAGCCTCGCAGCCGAGGTGGCCAATAAGTCAACCACCGCATTCTTAAGTCTAGGAATCGATAAAATGTTAAATGCATGAAAATATTTAAGAAAATCCCATACTTCATTTTGATAAGCTTTTAAATGAGGAGAAATGCAATGTATTTGATTTCAAATTTGTTTTACAATTATTTCAGAATCCCCAAACACTTTTAGATTTTTTACCTTTAATTCAATTTCTTTTCTTAGTCCCTGAACTAGTGCTTCATATTCAGCTGTGTTATTGGTGCATTGAAACTCTAACCTACATGAAAGAAAATGTTTATTTTTCTTAGGATCAATCAGGACACAACCAGCTCCCGACCCCTCCAAAGTTTTGGAACCATCAAAGAAAAGCGTCCAAAAATCGCTTACCACTACTGTGCGTGAATTAATACCTACATCTACAGTTAAATCTACTATTTTACAATCGATTTCATCATCCTGTGAGAACCGAAGGAGATCAGGCTGAGCGTTTGACATATTGTTGGCTTCTTCTGCTTGATAATTTCCTAGTTCTAGTTTAACAAAGTAATTTCCCAAAATAGAATTCACTAGTTCATTTTTTTTCGAACTGAGTAACATTGTGTTTCATGTGTGGCTCCCTTAAAACTTTAATTTGATTTGGGCTTCCTTTATAAGGTAGCCACAGATGTGACCGATCCGAGGCAAAATATCCACTCAGCTTTGCCGACCAATCTATGCTCAAAACAAGTCCATAAGCTTCTGGTATGTCCGCCACCACGATGTCAATGAATTGACATACCTTATCATTTGAAGATAAGCGAATGAGAACATCCTCCATTTCCCCAATTACCTTCACATAATGGTGATTATGGGCCCAGGAGAGAATATATGAGTCCGTTTATTTCTAATAGGTATATCAATAAAAAACTTGGATATTATCAAGATGAAGACAATTAAGACCATGTGCAGCCATTGAGACATCATTCATCTGCTCTTGAAACATATTTTGAAAGGGATTATGATACAACATCCAATTCATTTTAAGCATTTTTACATTATTTAATAGTTAATTCTATTGGAAAATGTCCTTGTATATGGAACATGTGAGACCTTTACAAAAAAATACCACACTATAATAACTCACATATTGCAAACAAAATAAAACACATATAGTATATCAAAACAATGCATACAATAAAATAAAACACATATAGTATATCAAAACAATGCATAGGCTTGAGTATCATTGGGACATAATCTACTATTTCTAATATCTATATTGAACCAATGATTCCATTGTATGATAAAGTAGATGATTATACACTCAATTGGTTTACATCGACCTTTAAAAAAATATAATGAGTAATTTCTTAAAAGCACAACAAAGTGGGTTGATTATTCAACAAGGTCCACACCATGTTGTAGTGAAATCCACCACCACCTAGATATAGCGAATGATAAGCATGAAGGAGAAGGGTGATATATTTCTATTTGTATTTTAGATAAGTCATTAAGGAACCATGAAAATATTTTAACAACTAATACAAATAATTGTGGATTTCATATAGGGATCTAAAGATGAAATGTTCTTCTAATTCATAAGAAGCATGTTTGGTGATCATCATAGCATATGATTAACAAAATTTTCTAAAGTAGATCTGAGATGCATATCCCAATTATTGGGACCAACATACGAGGAGTAGAAATAATAAGGTGTATAAAAATGTCTAAAAAATGGTGGACATTTTATTTGGAAAGATGTAGTAGGAGGGGTATTAACAATAAACATTTTTAGGGTAAAAACAAAATTAGTGGCATTTTTTAGTATCCCACAAGTGCATGGGCTATGCAATAAGTTTACTCAAAGAAATTCATTTTTCTCTAAAGAGACATTAATTCCACCTTTTGTGTATTATAAACTTTAGTGCATTCTAAAGCAACCAACAATCTATGTTAAAATTTTCATCAGCTAAATCTCAAAAGCTATTTAGTGCTAAGAGATGTATGAGCACCACTTGAAAAACTGACCAAAATGAACTTGTGACCTGTGCAACCAATCAACAATTGCAAAACTCATACATCTTGTTAGGAAAAGATGCAAATGACCCTACAAGACCTTATAATCATGATAATGAAGAAGATTTGTGAGAAATGGCATAGCTTTTATAACAAAATATGTTGCGTCTGAAGGTAGGTCTTTCATGACCTCTCAAAATGTTTACTTGATATTAAATATGAATAATTGCCTCGACTGTTGCTGCAACTTATCCATCTTCAGAAAGATTTGAAAGATTCATATCTTTACCAAAAAGGTCCAAATCATCTAATCTTTATACTACTATTTGAATTCCCTCCTATGCAATGCTTCAAGGAGTGTATTCTTAGGCAATCCAATAGTGGGTGTCTTGCTTTGAATGTACACTACAATAGAAATTGCCTCAACATAAGACTTTTAATAATCCATTGTTCTTAAGCATCAACTAGAAATCTATTTTTCCTTTCTACGACTCCATTTTCATGGGTAGGGAATAAGGTACTTGAGTTACAATAATCTTAAAGGGATGTGGCCCCACAGTCACATTTTCCATACGCTTTCGAAAGCATGCCATTTGAATGTTTTAAACATTTCCTCGGTATTTGATTTGCTATAAAAAAAACATAAACAATTGTTTTTCTAGAATTATACTTAATAACGATAATGACTTCAAAATGTGGCAAGGTTTGAAATGGCTTGCATATGCAAAGTATAGTACAGAGTTTACTGCTCTTGTTTTTACCTTACTTTAGAATAGAATCCTATGCTACTTGACCAACTTAACTAGCATAGTAGCAATTGCTAGTCCAAGTATATAAGTTGATCCTTCCTCAATATGTCAATATGTCAAAGGATTGTATGTTTACATCCCAAAATCTATGATGCCAATCTTTTTTAATTTTTTTCAATGAAATGCACATCATGGGAAACCTTCTGAGCACTTCCCCTCATTTCAAGGATGGTACTTGGCGTAAACAGTTCGGTTGTAGTTTTAGCAACCTAACCTAGTGGAAACATCAAGGGAGGCCCAAAATATTCATAGAGACAGCCAACCTAAGAACTTGACCCTGTGACCTCATACTTACATTTCACAGCACTCAACTTCTCAAGCTAACACACTAGGCTCTATGATGCCAAGCTACTACTTCAGTGACTCCATTTACAACTTCTCATGCTGATTCCAATACTCTTGCACACAAATTGTGAAAGATACCCTCCCTTATATCTTGCCATCAACAATCTTGGAAGTACATTCATTGGTATTGAATTGTACTAATGATCCAAGACATTTGATCTTTCTTATTGGAAACACCTACAATCTTCCTTATATGCACCATCAAGCATCTTTCATGAGACAATTTTCTATCCAACCATTTCATGCTGAAGGATAGAATTTCTACCTTCTCAGATTGGATTGTTTGAAACAATTTTTGTCCTTGAAGTCATATGTTGTGTAGCCCGTTAGTACAAGTACAAGCACCTTCAAGAGCTTAAATTTGTAAGCATTGTGACTATAAACAATTTGTCTTGGTTACTACAAGAACATGAGATTACATTCACTTCAACCTTATTATTTTATACTTTATTAATTCATTTTTGCCATTCTTTCTTGTAATTCCCAACACCATAATAAGAACACCTACCCATTTTTATTGCTCCTTTCTGTCTTAATTACTTTTGGAGGAAATTAATTTCCATCGTTGCTAGAAAGTATTGATTTCATTTTCTTTCTTTGCTTCACCCATATCTCTTATTAAAAAGACAGATGCAGGCATCTCTAGATCAATCCTACATCATACTGTCTTACTTGGAGTAGTATTTGGATTACTTTATATAATGTTAATCCAATCTGACTTTCCAACGCTACAATTATCCTTCATAGAAATCAGAGATGTTTCCAGTAAGTGTCATTCAACATTCTCCTCTGTTGCCTCTTCTCCACTTGCTACAAAATGCTCCTTGAGAGACTTCAATTGACTAATGCAGGTTCCCATATTCTAAGCTGCCTGCATCTTCAATTGAAATATCTTCCTTCTCAAGTATAATTTGGTTTTCCATATTCCGATTCATTCAAGTTTATCAAGTGATTGAAGGCTTCTTCTGAAGTAATTGCAAAACTAGCATGTAAAACCACATTATAACATAAATTTAAAATTATACAAGCAACAGATTTACCATCTTTAGCTTCCTACTTAGTGATTTTATCCTGGATCATGGTAGGCTTCTTCTTCCAGCCTTCTACGATCCCAATAGGAGTTTGTTCAGCAACAACATTCTCATTCTAAGTTTCCAAAGGTTAAACCCAGTGCCATGCAATCATTCCACAAGCCTCCAAAATTTTGTTGAAATAGTTGTGGTCATGTATATATTTTTAAACTCTTAAAGGAATGCTTGCCTCGTTGCTTACAACATGATTCAAATCATAAAATTTTGATTGACTGCTAACTCCAGGACATTGACCTTCTGCTACATTGTGTACATACTACACTGTACATAGTAGAAACAAAGTATACATATAGGGGAAAATGAACTAGAAAAAAATCTCATAAAAAGTTTCATTATAAACAGAATACGAATGAAATACATGATGCCATAACTGAAGGTTTTAGTTTACAAATATTTTGTTGGCCTTGTTTTGCTTCCCTGTAACCTCTTACAAAATCGCATCACAAAATACAAAGCACCCTGTCTTGTTAAATGCTTTTAAATCTAACTTGAGACTCCCAAGTCAAAAATATTAATGCTTTCAATGGGCACATTGTGCTGCTATCTTCCGCTGTTTTTGGCATCTTAAGCTGCATAGCAGACAACTTAAAACGAAGCTTCTAAATTTCCACTTCACCCACTCAAATTTTTTGAGGTGAATGTTTGTAACATATGTACCTGAATACTATCAAGCTCAAACCAATAGATTACTTTCAATGAGAATAACCTATGAATCAAATACTCCTTCTTTTGTTAATTTTGGTTGGTAGTTCCTTCAACAAAAAAGATCTCATGTTTCAGTTGTATTCCAAAGCCACTTTACCTGCAAAATTTTTGCAGGAAAGTTTAAAGGTGAACGTTCTCATGAATGTCATTGAACCCGAGTAAATTTAGTGTATTGGATACAGATAGTATTACTCTGTTAATCAAATATGCTTGTACTATCTTCACTCTAAAGGTTGGTTGTTGTTATTTTAACCAATATGCTTAGTGTTTTGGTTTGCAAAGGATATAGGCATCCATTAGAATTGACTTAACAAATTCAGGAATGTTACTATTAAGAATCTGTACTAAAATTCTTCATGTGATATTGTTCTTGCTTGTTTTAGCTGAAAGCTCTTATATTAACTAGCTGTTTTCTTAGATAGGTAAGGTCTTGGTCCTAGAGATCTGTTAAATTATTGTAAAGCACTGTGAACTTTGAAGTGAAAGATTTAATTTATTTGACCAACAAGAAAACATGCTGAGATAAACATTCCTTTTGAAATATAAGTCATCTATAAGCAGCAAGTACCTACTACAATTTGCATGCCAAAAGGCAGGCTTACAATCAGCTAGCTACATACAGTTCATGAACTAGTAATGAGAAAATATTAATCAAATTTCTCATTTCAATTCCTTGTGACATTACACACCAAAGAAAGTAAAATTATAATTTTCCTTTTAGTTCATTGTCTCCATTAAAATTCTATACATATAGGGAGTAATCTTGCATTTCACTTTCTACCATGTGTGTTCCATTACTAAACAATAAACATGTATATGAAGAATGATGGAGAAAATGTCCATCTTCGCTGAGAATGTAAACAAGAATCCATAGCCATGAAATCCAAAAAACAACTAGTATGTGACCCTGACTCCTTGATATCTTAGAATTTATCCGATAAGCTCACCTTTGCAAGAACCCACATACCTTCCACAGATCTTGCAATTTTTAAGGAAAGTGGGCACTTCTATTACTTTCATCTATTTTAGAAACTCCATGCATTCTTCATCCTCATCTCCATTCATCCTTGCAAACACTACGGTATCAATCATTTTCCTGGTGAGCTTGACCACAGTTGGGTAGACCTTAACACAAGGCCCGCAATGCTTCAACCCAACATTTAGAACAACCAAATTGTGGTCATCTGAATGTTTCTTGAGCAATGCATCAACATCCTGCCTATTATGGAGCTGATGAATAGGAGCATCATTGTCACCATAGTAGAGGACATCACCCTCCAACTGGTTTCGACCAATGCCTTCTTCTTCATGAATTTTCACCATGCTCTTGTAAAAGCTAAAATGGGGGACAGACGTTATGTTTTCTCTTGCACAGAGCTCCTTCATCTGCTCAAACTCATCTCCAATTACTAGAATGAATCTTACATCTGGGCAAGTCCTGCTGAGCTCAACCATGAATGGGTATATTTTTTCGCTGTGATAACTATGACTTGTTGCATATTCCACCACTACAAGCTTGTTCTTTGCAAGCCTCAGGGCTTCATCAAATTCATGTAGTGTATGAACCTTTTGCACTCTTTCATCTTCTATTTTGATTTCATTCCCTGTCAATTGGGCACTGTTCAAACAGCTCTGGAGAGTAATCGAAGGCCCATTGGCTTTTGGTTCTTGCATTGAAAAACGACCCTTGAGCTCGAAGAGAGCCTTAACTGAGCTCACTTTGTGCACACTAACATGGTTACATGATGGACAACTAAGGGAAAATGGGACTGAACTGCATCAATCTTATGTAGATTGATGAGCACAGTAGCCCCTGTGCTCAATAGACAACAACACCCAGATGCCATTTGATTTATTTTCACTCACAAATCCTTCTTGGGTGTGCCTATTTGAATTTAAAACTGTGAATACCTTACCACAGTTGCTAAAGAATTCCTAGGAAAAAACTGAATTAAGCACTCATACTAAGTTCTTTGACTGGAGGTGTTGAATTAGCTTGTTTAGCAGCGCTGTACTAATGCAAAGAACAACCAACCAGTGCTTGCCAAACAATTTATGATTGTTTATATAAAGGCAAGCAATGATGGAGTATGAAGCTAGTATTCTCCTGAATCTTCCTTCTCCTAATTTTGATGCTGAAGATATTCCTATCTTGGTTTGCATTTGTGGTCAGAAGACCATATATATCCACTAGTATAGAATGTGGCTCAAATTGAACAAACCTGTATTATTAGCCCCAAACAAATGAAAAATATATTTGTCATGTCACTTTAGGTCACAAAAATATTGTGAAATTATTCATTATTCATGCGATCTTGATGCTACAGACGTTATTCATAACAACAAGCGAGCTTGATGCTATGGAGTTTTCCTACAACCATTATTCATAAGAACAAGCAACCCTGATGCTATAGAGATTTCCTGCAACACTTCTTCCACTGATGATCCAACCGAAAACTCCACGTCAGCTCACCTGGCCACGATAAAAACCTGCACACCTGTAGAGAGGAGGGGTCAAGAATACGCAGGGCAAGGCGTGAAGAAGAGGTAGGAATCAGGATGGTTGTTTGAATCGTGAAGGTGGGTGGCATTAATGTGTGGACAAGGACGGTGACTCCGACGGATGGAGGGGGACGACGGAGGATGTAACGATGATCTGGGGCGCAACAGAGGGTTGGAGAAGGGGGTGATGGAGGCAGTGGTAGAACGACCGACGGGCAACAAGGAGGAAGAGGTCGCCAGTAGCCGGAGTGCCGGCGCGACAATTACCCCCAGCCAAAATCGTCGCGTCGATAGCTTACTCCATATGAACCATTAAATTTCAAAAGATTAAAATCCAATAGCCTACAAAGCTGCTACAGTAGCATTTAATACTCTGTATTTTTCGCTGGCCTAGATTTAGCCCGTATGAGGTCAGCCGTCTTAAAGCCCAGGGTCAGAACAATGTAAGATGGGTAATCATGTTACTACAATGTACTTTCCACGCAAAATTCAATATCGAAGACATAAGAAATTAAGAAGTAAGGTCGGCGCGGCATTGTAAGCGTTCCTCGTCGGCGAACAATATTCATTATGCAGCATAGCAATAAATGCTGTGGCAGCTGCAGTGTGGACCGTTGGATCCCAAACATATTGAGATCCAACAGCTCACACTGCAGCCGCCAGAGCATTTATTGCTCTGCTGCATGTAAAATATTTTTTGCCTTCCTCGTCGGTCCTTGTTTGTTGGCCCTGTAACTCTCGAATATCTACATATTACACGCCTTTTACTTTTCACCTTTAAGTAGAATAAAATGCAAGACATTGATTTTTGTCAATCTGGGCCTGTGGGCTCAGGAACGGAATCTCTGCTCATTATAAGAACTTTCTTTCATGGCAAACAAATATCTATTCAATATAAGAACTTTCTTTCATAGTGAGCAAAATAAAATGTAAGGTAGCTACAGTATTGCAATTTGGTTGCAGCTTTCCTTCCTAGTGGTTTTTTTTGGCTTTATAAGGATCGAATCTCTATCCAGAAGAAGACACCACACCGGAAGCAAAAGGACGCTGACATGCTCGTTTAGGCGGAGGCCATTCAAAAAACCAAGAGGATTGGCATAAAATGCCTGCACAGGTTCTGAAACATTTGTGGAGTCTTAGGATGGCTATGCAACTTGTGCTCAAATATCTTTCTTACCCTTTTGCCAACCCATGTTAGATATATTCAACCAAGATGGGCCAGTTTGCTCCCTACCCATAGAGCAAGGATGGATCATACTTTAACTTCTATAGGAACCTAGAGATACAAGCCAAGATGGGCTAGTTTAAATTTATTTATTTTATTTTATTTTAACCACTTGAATACACAAAAATCCCTCCTCAAATTTATAAGAACATGTACAAGACTCACCATTTGTCAAACTCTAACCATTCGAGCATCCAACCGACAATCCCGAGCAATAGCTAACTCTCGCCGACGAGCTTGTGATTGAAGCTTATGGATAGCATTTTTGCCTTTTTCTCCGAACTTTATGACTGGAATAACGACACCAAATTTCATTGGAGTCACGCAACTAACGTTGAAAACCACAGAGCTTTTGCGGTGCCAGCGTCATCGGAATGGGGCCTCTAGTGCTTAAATCTATCAATGCCGGAAATCTCTCATCACATGCATCATGCATGTGTCCTTCCGCACTCTGACAAACGAGGAAAAGGCACAATTTTCACGGACCACCACGGTGCTGTACTTCTATTCGCTTTATAAATTTCTGTAGCATTGAGGAGAAGTGACAGATTGACATTGAATGCATTGTCGAGATGTTTGTTATTTGACATGCTATGATGCTACCGTAGTTTACCTGCAATCTAATTTAATGACAAATTGATTGGGCCTTGCACTTGGAAATTTGGCATGCGACCGTAGTTTACCTGCAGCCGTTTACGGTCAGCCTGATTTAATGGCAAATTGAATGGGCCTTGCCATGGTTTAAAACTCAAAACTCGTGCTGGTTGCAATTAAACAATGTTATTCTTGTAGTGGGTGAGCAAATTAATGAAATTAATAGCTTGGAACTTGGAGTTGGTAGCTTGTTTTGGTAACTACGGGCTGCAATCTGCTAATTGTTGCTACGAGTTAGAGGCTTTCCTTTCAAATGGTAGCTATTGGTTGCTATATGCTAATTGTTGCTACAAGTTAGAGGCTTTCCCTTCAAATCGTATCAAAGGTAGAACAATCATTTTCCTGGTTCACCAAGTCAGATCCATCGAGTCCCTCCGACATGATTCTAAACTGGTATTTTGCTCAAGAAATATAAGTTATATAAGCTGCCATGTACAGAAGAAGATCGATATGCTGTTATGTCGGATATACAGAAAGACTGATGCTGGGAAATCGTTGGAACAACTAACAAAACCTAATGAAATGACAAAGAAGAACCGGTTGTTTCAAGTGATGAATATGAAGAGAAGTCTGGTCTTAATGTCAGATGCCAATCAAATTCCACAATTTCTTCGTTAAGTTATCTGGATGAATCTAATATCTTTGACAACCATGAACCGATCATGTTTTGTGAATATCAAGAAACTTGTCTATTGAAGACCTCTGAAAGCTGCCGCAGTTAGAATTGCCCAAGTTATCGATGGCCTTTTTGTTTAGCCAGTGGATAGCGACTCTTAATGCCCTTCTGGCGACCCCATCAACATTCCAGATTCCTCATAGCAGTATACGTGGTTTATACAGTGATAGAGTACATTATTTCATTGATCAACTAATTCAAGTTTATGTGGTTTAGGAAAAGGCAGAAATGGCTTTTTGATGAGAGGTGGCCACCACCAAACATGGCTCTAAATGCTGCTCAACAAGATATAACTGTGACGAGTGGAGGTTTGAATAGTATCGAGGAGGACTCAGGAATTTTGAATCTTTTGTGGGCACTTGATACCCGTGTATGAGGTGTATAGTCTAGAATTGATGTGTAGTTTCCTCACTCTGAAGTGTTGACAGACCAGCAAAGAAAGTTGAAGTAGGGTGAGTTTGGAAACAAGAAGTTGGAGAAACGTGAAAACCTTGAGGCTGGAATCGTGGAAAGAGGTTTCTCTGTTCCAGTTCTACAGGAGGAAGATCAAGTTCTATAGTTTCCATACACGCATAAGCAGGTAAGCATTCCGAATTCCTCATGCTCTATTAGCATATGCTTAGATATTTTACAAAATTACTGTTCTCATTAAACCTTCCTTACCCACAAATTTACAGTAGCCCTCCACTCAAATGGTTCGGAAGGTGGTTTCCAATTCGAAAGTGCATAAGTGCCATTGTACAATAGTTGGGAAGTTGGGCTTTGATGCTTTCATGCGATAATGTATCTATTTTTCTGAATCCCTAGTTATGCCATAAATATGGGAGGGGCACCCATATTAATCCTCTCGCAACATTGAACAATATTAGTTTCTCCACCTTCGGATTCATACCAGACTGATAAATATTACCATAAAGATTTTATGGTTTTAAATCTCTCTTGCTATTTTCAATAGCAATGAAAACCATATAATTTCATATAAGGCTTTTAAATAGTTTCTTATATGCCTAATGCCAAAATTAGATTTTTCATCTATTTATGTAGATTCAGAAATGTAAAATTAATTTAGGATTGCAGTTTTTAGATATTGCGATCACACAGTCACTTCAAATATAAATAAACTAAAACTTAAACCTTTTACACAAACACTAAAAGAACAACTAAAACGTTCAGCATAAAGAACAAATACAGGGTAATAAAACGATATAGGTATACTCATAGTAAGAATGAATGTAAGAATGAATGTAGAAGTAAAGTTTTCAATGGGAGATGAGAGCAACTCTTAAAGTGGGCCTTTTATATGCACTTGAATTATGGTTCATATATTAGTGAAATCTTCACTAATATTATTCATTTTATTTTGAATAAAAATGAGTAACAAAAATGCAAACAAAAATGATACTTATCAATTTACACAAAACTTAAAGTGAAAGGCATAGAAAAGACAAAACCGTCATCAAATAGCCCGTTCCGCCTGGGTGTACATTTCAAGTGCTATATATAGAACTAATGTATGGTCTCACTAGGAAATCTTCTGCAATCTATCATTTGTTTTCATTGATAATATCTTTGCTTCTGAATTCAATGGCAAGAAAGATGAAAAATCCTCAAGTTCTTTTGAAGCAGATAAGTAGAGCGTTTTACAAGGTTGCCCATGGCCATAAGGAAATTGACCATGGCCTTTCTCCAAAGATGTCAAGGTTTTTCACAATGAAAGATGACGTCCTGGGAAGATCATGCAGTGCTCTGCCTAGAGACGTTCCCAAGGGACACTGCAGTGTATGTTGGAAGCGAACGCAGTAGGTTTATCATTCCTATAATTTATTTGAATGATACTCTGTTTCAGGCATTGCTAGAGAAGGCTGAGGAAGAGTATGGTTTTGAACATAGCATGGGACTCACTATTCCGTGTGACAAAGCTGATTTCTAGTACCTGACAGCCATGTTGGGAAATAAAGGATGTCGCACCTAGAATTTGGAAGCTGGATGAGCTCCTCCATATGGGTTGAAACAGATATTGCATGTTCAAAAGAACCCAAACTGGGCCAAGATCTTATTGTGGGAGTGGCAATGAAAACAGCTCGCTTGGCTGGAGCTACAATTTAATGTCAAGCCGAAGGTATGCTTTGGTTCTTTATAAATTTGAGCTGGAGAAGCTGAAGACTTATAGGATCATCACGGTCCAACTGTCTAGGATTCTGCGTAAGGCGGGGAACTATTCAAATCACATTATTCTCAAAAAAATCCATGATAGCAGCTGGAGGGGAAGAAACATTCTTCGGCCGATAGTTCAAAATTTGTATTTAGGAAATCAATAACAGATCAAACAGGAACTTGGGTAGACTGTGTTAATATGCAATTTTCTGGCCTGTGGCTAGCTGAGATTACCTAGTCGCATTGGGACCTTACTTTATTTGAGGCAAATTTGATAAACATAATATGATTTTATAATTATTTATTTATTTATTTTATGTTTGTGTAGGTTTTAGTTCTTTATTGCGTTATGAGGTAAGCTTTAAAGCAATTTTATTGTATATTTACATTTATTAAATATTAAAAATTTAATAAATATTAGAAATAATTATATTTAGATTTAGCAAATATGAAAAAGAATTAAATTTGTTGATAATTAAAAAATTTACCTTTAAAATGTTATATTTAAGAAACAAAATCTAATAGATTTTATTTAAGATGTTGTTTTATTGATTTTAATTATGTTGATAGAATTTTTATTTGAGATCTGAGGTGGACAACTACTTATTGATTTTATGGCAGTTGTTCAAAATTAGAAATAAACAATTATAAAAATATAAATGTAAAAAAAATTGGTAGCTAGATGATGAATGGATCACCCTAATGCAATTTTAGAAAGTATAATGCAATTTTGGAAAATATATATAGTAATAGTCTAGCCAAAATTCTCAAATAAAAACACATATTAACATAAATTTAACGAATAATTTATTTAATATTTATTTTCACTTTTATAAATCGTAAGTACTTCATTGTTTTAACTATTTTACAATTATATAATAACATATAATCTCGTTTTTAAAAATATTTAAAAACAAAAACGAAAACAAAAATCAACTAAAATTCTAACCAAATTTATTTTGAAAATACACTTATAACAGTAATTTTGGACTGTATTCTGAACTATTTTTTCACATCAAAATAATAGAAAGAATATACAAATAAAAAATAAAAATGATTTTTCATGCCATTAAAAATTTTCAAAAAAACTCTTAAATTAATCAAAATCCTTGACCTACGTTGTAAACATACGACGATCGATGTAAAACTTTGCAAAGTTGTTTATATGGTTTGATAATTATGAGGCAAGGTTTAATGCTTGGCAGCTTGGAAGGTTTATGTGGAAGTTTTTATGGCACCATTTGATGTTTGAACTACTAGCTTGCATGTTGAAAGTGCAACCACAGTAGTTTTAAATGTTTATGGCGGTGTCTTAACTGCTTTTCAGGCCTTGTTTATTGCAACAAAATCTAGTACCTCAACCTGTAACCTACCTTTACTTCACTTCATTGGATGTGATTTTTATGGAATTTGATAAAATTTGGAAAGTGCATCTCAATTTTGGTGACTCTGATGGTTATTTGCTGGTGAACATTTTTGCAGACCTCTTCGATGAGGGTTATTACATCGCCGAGGTTAATGAGCTTTCCCTGGTGTGGGAACCAATTTTTTTCTCTGGTTATGAAGCTCACCCTGCTCATTCGAGCTCTGCAATGAGCATTTGGTAGTTTTTGAAGCGTAAGTGTGGATTTAAAACAAGCCGAGCACTGTAACTTTAACTTTTTCATATACTTAAAGACCTTCTCTGTTTCTCTGTTTGGAAGGGTTAATTGTTTGGTTTCTGCCTTCAATTGTTCGTTATGGAGCTTCATTCAGTGAAGAGGAAGCCATCGCTTCCTCAAGGTAAAAGTATTATTCAATACAATATTTAAAGCAAGATTTAGTAAACGATTATGTTTTCTACACAGGTGTAAAACGACGGTGTAAACGAATAGGAGGAAGAACCCCAGTGCCCTTGAGCAATTTAAAATGTAAGGGTTCTTGCTTTGCAGAACTTTTACACTTCAAAATATAGTGGGTAAATGGTTTCTAAGACATGGCTTACATGCTGTAGGTGAAGAGGAGAAAGATGCCACGTAATGACACTCGTTTTAAATTACACGGTCGGTTTTATTTGCATGGCCATAGGATAACCTCGACTCTCGTTACAGTTCTGTATTTTGACTCTAATTTGATCTATGGTCTTCTACATGTCATAGATTACGTTTTTTTTTTAACTAGCAAGATTATTGCGTGGTTTGTTGGTTGCACAAGCTAGCAATTCCACGACTTAGGTTTAAGATTGGTCCTTGAATCAAGTTTATATTTTAAGTTAGCGAGTATGGAAATCTTGATGGGCAAGGAAGATTTATGTTTCCTTCAGCGTATTTGGTTGCTCTGTCTCCGTAAGTATTTAACCTAAAATTCATATTTTAAACATTGTTTTTACTTTGTAACTGAATCCAACCCTAACTGCAAAATCTTTTGTGTGCATGTGTACAATGTTGGCATGGATCTACGTGCAGTTGTGAGCTGATCCGTTGCTCTGTAATTAAGGTATGCGTAACTAAAAGTGATTGTTGGTTGGCAAAATTATGTTTTTCCACGGTTTAAATTTTGGGATTTTGGGAAAACAGGATTTTCGACCTCTACTTTGTTAAGATAAGTTTAAATGCTTTTCGACAAGCTATATCTGAACGACCAAGTGTGGAAATTTTATTAACCTCTCTGTTCAACTTTAAAGTTTTATGGATTGTTTTGGTTTGTTAATAAAACTAGGTTTGCATAAATGTTTTCAGGAATGGCATGATGATTGTTCACAATTACTCTTCTAATATTTGTTTTATATGAAGCCTATGGATTTTGTTTGCTACTTTTGTACATTGTTAAATATTTATAATACAATCAGTTCTTTGTTCTATATGAAGCCTATGGATTTTGTTTGCAACTTTTGTACATTGTTAAATCTTTATAACACAATTAGTTATTTGTTCTTAATAGCAGATTTGCATAGAATTTTTCTAGCATGATATATAAAATTTAATTGTGATTTCTATTAACTTGGTGTATAAATTAGTTTAAAATAGAAACAAATATTGATAATGTACTTGTTATATAATTTATGTATATAAATGGTATTAAAGAAAAATTAGTATGATAATAATCATTTTAGAAATATAATTAGCAAATTTAGTAATACATGATTAATAAGATCGAACCAGTCACCACCGATGGGAAACAAAACTAAAGGTTGTCGTTCTTCTCAACCAAATGCCAATAGCAGCCAATTTACTTGCCCTAAAACCTTTGAGCCTATTTGTTGAACCCCAAGGACAAAGATTGGTCAATGCTCTCTCTTTGCATAAGCTAGATCATTTTCCCTCCATCACAAGCCTCCTTCTTATTCCATGGGTTCAATAATTATAGTATTTTTCGTAGGACTTTGGTCATTTATGAGCCATTTGCTCATTATTTCTCCATAATGAGTTTCGAAGTGATTTTAAGGAAGATTCCTCCTGCATCACTTAAGCTTTTATTTAACAAGTTTTTTATTTGTCATTCCTCCTTGTGAATCAACAAACACTCTTCAACAACTAATTCAATTTTAATTATCTTAGTTTTCATTTATTAAATAATTAATAAATTTAAAATATTTAATACTTAATAAATATTGTATGTGTTAGACAATTTATATCTT
>LPNX010916002.1:0-10279 GCA_001517045.1 Pseudotsuga menziesii | reverse complement strand
TACATAACATTATACAATGTTAAGCCTTACAATATATATGAATAAAAATAAATCAATATTAATTTTTAATAAAATAATTCAATATCAACTTTAGCAATTAAAAATAATATAAACATTTAATATCAATTTTATTATATATAGTTTTTCTCTTTGGTTATTATTTGTGAATGGGGTTGCCTGCCCTTATATGGGATTGTATTTTACCATTAGTGGCTACTGTATTGTAGTTTTGCTACCTTTTTCTTAAACAATTATTTCAGTTGATTTCTCTCCATTCAGATTTTCAATAGAATGAGTTGTTTAAGGGGAACATTTATTTTTGGTCATTTGTAAATTTTTCTTTCTTTGCTCAGTTGCAAAGAGAGTGGTCATTGAGATTTTCTTGCCCCTCAAGATTCGATCCTGTACGCAGAACATAATTTCCATGAGCATGGGTGCAGGACATGGATATTCTTGATGAAAAGTTGCTAGAGAATCTTGATGATACAACTGTCAAAAGTTTGAATGGATGCAGAGTTACAGCACGGATCCTTCAGCTAGTACCCAAGATTGAGGTAAAAATTTTGACATTCAATGAAGACTACATGTTATTAAGAGACACTCATTATTAAAAAATTTCAATATGTTAAGGGGCATAACATCTTACTAATGGCAAAAACATATAGAACATAGAAGTCTGGCAAATGGAGATAGTTTGCTCCTTTTGATTAAATATTGGATATAAGTTTGTTTGTCTATTTTGGTCTCTAGCAAGAAAGTTTATATCATGAAGTTTCAATGCCAATTTATTCAGCAAGTTTCACCATGTTTCATGTGGCTGGTGTAGTACTTTCGATCTGTAAACTGCCCTGTATATTCCAGTAGAACAGTTCATCACAACATTTATTACAATATTATGAAAATACCTTAATCCCTTATTATGCAATCAGCATTGTATTACTTTATATTTTCAGATTTAATTGTTATTAGCTTAATATAAGATATATTGAATAAGCTAAAATTGAAATGAAAGAAGCAAGCAAATAACATACCATCCACACAATGAACACAAGATGAACTGTGGGAGAACCCAATATGGGAAAAACTCAGATAGAAGGTGAGGCCTATGCTCTTGCTCTTTTTTTCTCAATTATGAAATGCAAGTACAAAAAAAGCACAGTTATTATGCAGTTACCATGGACACTGCTCTAAATGGCTGCTATAAGGCCTTCTGCTGCCTCTAATATGCTCCAATAGCCTACTCCTAGATGCTTTGCTCAATGATGGAACAATAACAATACCAATAGAATGGAACCCCTTCCTTTCCTCGTGGCCCAATATTTAACATAGCCTAATAGCTGTCTAGGGTTAGGGTTAGGGTTTTGGACCCTCTAGAATCTTCTTGAAGGTCCACTCACCACTAGCTCCACATGTGTGAATCATGGAAGTTGTTATGGCATCCACTTGGTACCATGGTGGTCAATAGGATAGGTCTTGTGAGAGTCATAAATTCTGCATATGAACTTCGATTGAGGTGATTTTTGTGCCATTGGAAATATATCAATGTGTAGAATAATGTCAAGAGGTTTTGAGCTAAGCTCACAGAGTTTTGACCCAAAAAGCTGTCATTTAAGGCCTCGCAAGAGTTTTGGAAGGTTTTGGACTCCAAGTCACCAAGTAGGTCCTGCCCATAAAGTGGGCCCTGCAAGCCAATAGCTCCAATATTTCTACTGAAGAAATACCAAAATAGATGACGAATTATATAATCATCCATTTTGGTTCATACCTCCCTGTTTAGGAAGGCGTTTGGTCCCCAAAAGATTTTATTGAAGGAGGTGAGAAATTTTTAATTTTTTCCTCTACCTTTACCCTGGAGTACTGTTTGGCCATGCCTGGAAGTTGGTTTTTCGATCCAACTTGCCAGAGTTCATACTACCCCTGTTTAGTTGTTTTGGATTTCTTCTGCAACACTGTATCTTCTTCTAAATCTGTTTGAGCTGTTGGTGCGAGGACTTGGTCATCAATTTCCTGGTCCAAAATGGAAGGTCCATAGAGTTTCTGATTCTCCACATTCACTACTCTGTCTTACCCATATTCTTTAGATACTATGCTTGTACACAGGCCTAATCGATCTTCCTAGGTTTGAAGAGCATCACTTGCCTCCTTAAATGACTTTGTAGACCTCCCAGATACTTGAGGAGAACATCTGAGTTCTTGGGAGATATACCCAACATATTAGCCATTTTTTCTGAACTCGGTGGTGTACTCTTTCTGCATATTTAGTACACACTTCATAACTACCAGTGATGACACATGATATAATAAACTTTATCTCAATTGTGATTACATATTACATTGGTTTAGTAACCTAGGAATAAGTGAAAGTGGCTGTTTGGCAACCAGTGTATAATTTGTTTAGTGGGCAAGTTTTAATTGTCCTATTTCCAGTGATGACATTTGACGATATTTATCATATTTTTATTGTGTGATGTGTATTGCTCTATGATACATATGATGAGTGGTAATAGTAAAATCAATTACAAAGAAAGCAACTTTTAAATGCCTTTATTACAGTAATGTTGGCATCCTCTCAAATTAAGAATTTCAGGAACAACACAAGGTATTTTAACTTCTTTTGCTGAACACCAAGGTTGTTTTGGCAGAATTTCAAGGTTGTTTTGGCAGGAACACCAAGTGGTTCCTCTTGTTGATTTAGTTCAGAATGTGTTTTCTGCAAACATTTATTAAAAACAGATCTAGTCAAAGTAAGTTTGCTGTAAGCGGCTACACTCAAAAGGAAAAAGTGAAGTAATTGACCCTCTATTTCGTCTGATAGGGATAGCTTTTGGAAAGTCTACAGTTTTCCTTGTATTTCTATTGCATGCTAATGATAGCTGCATTTGATTTCACAAAGTTGATTTTGTCATGCTCAGGAAATATTTTCAATTCAATGTTTGCTTTGGGTTTTTATGTCTGAGGCTTGACACATTTCAAGTTCTTTTGTGACTTAAATTCAGTCTTTTGTTTCAAATAATTTGCAGAACTTCCGTTCCACCCTGAGATGTATCAAGTTTTGGGCAAAGAGGAGAGGAATATATTCACATGTAAGATGAGATTCTGTTGATTCTTTTGAGTTTTTATTATTTAATATTTAATGCTGCACTTGCTGTAGTCCCTTGAAAGTGTTGTTGGCTTGTGGTCTTCATTAATGTGATAATTGAAAGTTGATCTTTATTTCAGACTTTCGGGTTTCTTGGAGGAATACACTGGGCTGTGCTTGTTGCACGTGTTTGCCAGATGTTTCCAAATGCTACAGTCAGTATGCTGGTTTCAAGATTTTTTTGGATATATGCACATTGGCAGTGGCCAATTCCAGTGACATTGGTGGATACCCAACCTGAGCAGTCTGATGGATCAGATAGACATCACCTTATGCCAATTATCATACCGGTGCACCCCTATAGTTGCTGCAGTTACAATGTTACAAGAAGCACCCTACAAAAACTCAAGTCAGAATTTTCACGCGGCTGGGATTCAATAATGGTTGGCTTTTCTGAACACATCATATGATTTTGTTATTTGGCAGATGTTTTTTTGATGATGATAGATGAGGAAATTGTTTGGTCAACATATATGTCTTTGGTTGTCTTGCAGAAAATGGAGAAAAATTGGAGCACCTTGCCAAATAGTGGTGACTGGAATAATCTCTTTGAACGGTTTCCTTTCTGCTCTAGTTATGATTATTTCATTCAAATCTATGTTACAGCTTCAGATGAAGATGATTTTCGTAGTTGGAGAGGATGGGTTGAATCGCGTTTCCGTCATCTTCTCTTGAGGGTAATCACATTTTGTTTTTGGTCAGCTATACATCATAACGTGCAAATATTAAAATGCTCCGAATGATATTCCTAGTACTTACAAGCAAATTGCAGATATCTTTGGTGTAATGACTTCTTACAATGTTGCATATTTAATCTTGATGTATACTTGTAATGCAGTTTGAAAAGCTGCCAGCATACTGCGATCCAAATCCACACCCATATTTTGACAACAAGAATATAAAGGAGCCGCATTGTTATTTTTTGTGGGGACTAAAACTGAAGAGAAACATTTGTGTTGATATGGCTGATTTGGAGGAGGAGTTCAGGGTTTACCTCAGCAATGGATACAAAGGCCAACCAGGATGTGATGTTCATCTGACATTGCTCAATCGTTTTCAGTTACCATATTTTGTGTATTCCAAATCATCGGAACTCAGACAACACTCTAAACCATACTGGACAAACGAAAACTATAACTACTATCGTAGAATTCCTAGATACTCTCAACATTATCCACTCTATGTTGTTGGCTACATCGCAGTTGACAATCGAGCCATAAATCATGTTGGGAATTAAAAGGGTTCTACTTCAGTTAGACTAGTAATTTCATTTCACAAGATATGAAATTGAAGAAATTTTGGCCGGTATCTGAGAGTGAGAGTGCAAATTACATGCACATAACTTTTATTTTGAAATCATTGTTGCAGAATCAATTTGAAAATTCAAAACGAGCAGAATATGTTATTGAAGCTCTCTCGTTTAAATGTAAAAAGGATTGTTTTGCCAAATGATTAGATTGGGAAGTTCCACACAAGACGATGATGATACACTGAGTTCCTACATGCTTAATAATAAAGATACAACTATTTTAGATTAGGCAATAAATTCTGTAAAAGCCATCCCACCTTCTTTGCACGATGTTTATGGATATCATCCAGCCTAAATTCATTTCATAATCATATATTTCTGTGCTTTTCTTCTAGATATAAGTAGCGTGGGTTTCCTACCATCAGTCATTTGATATCTGGTGCAATGAATACTATTAATATCCTTCAAAAACAATGACTTGGATATCTAATGTTTATTTATTATGAAAGATTTCTACTTACTAATCAATAAAAGCAGGAAAAGGATAAAAGCCCTGAACGATGTCATATTGTTCGAATTAAATTCTTGCTTACAATAGCTTTCCTCTGAAAGTTCTTGAGCTTTCATAGCCAGTCTGGATATTGACTGCTGTAAGAGTTGCAAGGATAATAGCTTTCCTCTGAAAGTTCTATAACTTTCATAGCCAGTCTGGATATTGACTACTGTAAGAGTTGTAAGGATCATTCGAGACGCATTTTCTCGTCCATAGTAAGTTTAATACTATGGCTCTTCGCTTAACAATGTATGGTGCTTCCATTTGCAATCATTACTTGAAGTTATGGTGTGGATATATAAAATAATTTACGAGTTTGGCTAATTTACAATTGATGATGTTATGGGTACTACCATAATCAGTCGGCATTGTTAATTTTTTGTTTTTGATATATCCTTCAATCCTGAGAATTTAAGTGGGTACAATAATCTAGTATATGATCTTTTATTGTAGAGAAATGGACATGTATGAGAACCATTATAATTTATAGAAGGGTAAACAACATAAGTGACCAGCATTTGTTTTTCCTTTTGAAACTGCAACGTGATGTCTTTCATCAATTTCTGATGTCCTTCAATTCTGGAATTTTTATGACCCACTGGTGTTAAGCACAACAAAAAGTATTTTTTTTAAATATTTCAATAATTTACAGTATATTTTAATGATGGCTGCCCTTTAAGTCTTCAAATTTCTTCAACAGGTAAATCACCGTGTGGATTGTGCTCCATGTCCCGACAACAAGCAATATCATTAGGATGAAAAATTGTGACATGCAAAGCTGATTAAAAGATGTATTTGTGGTCTATATATTAATTTTCATTACCGTGTTTGTTACACCCATAATCCACACGGTGTTCAGATAAAATGCAATTCCGTCTTTTTGTCTGCAATGGTAATTTTGTCATGGTGATTAATATATATATTTTTTTGCTGATTGTGATAGTATCTGCAATTGGGCGGCGGATAAGCTATCGATGTGATAAACGGTTAGACGACGGGTTTTTTAATTATTCAAAATAATTACGCTGAGGAGTTTTGATTTTCATTAAAAAAAAAGTTTCTTCCTAACAAAAATTGTTTCTTCAAAAAAATATAATAAATTGTTTCTTAAAAAAAATATAAACTATTAGATGATGGGTTTTGATTTTTTTAGTTATTGTCGGTTTTGATTTTTATTAAAAAGAACTTTGATTTTTTTTATTTAAAAAAATGTGTTTTTCAAAAAAATGTTTTTTTTTAAAACCTTAAAAGGTGAAATTCCTCTTTAAACATGTGATGGGTAAATTTTTTGAAACTACATTTATATAATTAGCCAAAAAAAATGTTTTTGTTTAAACCTTAAAGGTGAAATTCCTCTTTACATATGTGAAGGGTAAATTTTTTGAAACTACATTTATATAATTAGCCTTTTATCTGTGTAAATCCCATATCTAGCCAAAATATTAGGAGGAAGAGGTTTGATTTTCGTGAAAATCTTATGGACCTTCAATTGCTATTTGTAAATTTAATTCCTCTTTACACATGTGATGGGTAATTTTTTTGAAACTGCCTTTTATCTGTGTAAATCCCATATCTAACCAAAAAATTAGGAGGAAGAGGTTTGATTTTCGTGAAAATCTTATGGGTGTTCAATTGCTGTTTGTAAATTTAATTAAGGTATTATTTTGAAATTATGCTCATATAAGTAGCCTTTCAGTTGTGTAAACTCTATACCAAATCACAAAATCACAAACACTAGTTGGGAAATTGGGTTTCGTTGCTTTAAAGTTACACTTTTTTAATCAAGTTAAATTTATGTTCAAATTACATTAAATTCATCATTGTAGATGTGACGAGTTCTCTATGCACCCATCTATTACACCTCTCAAGTTTCATTGCAATTCAATTGTCTTATTTCTTGATCTTTATTGTGTGACTTCCAAGTATAGCATAACTTGAACTTCAGCCTCATCATCAACACATCCCATGCATTGATAGGACTTACCAATGATGCTCCTGGTAGAGGATAGGATCAAAGGAGAATCTTGTTTTCATGTCTTAACTATTATGAGATCAAGGGGAGGTTTTATTGTGTTTATCAGGGTTTGAGTGGTTTCCTCTATACATTCTTCCATTATCTAGAGCAAAGATACCTATCGCCTTTCATGATAAATATCTTTGAGATAGATTGTAATCCTTGCACGATCCCCTTCACCAATAGTGCACTATGTGGATCACTTATTTTTATCATGTTGTCTAGTTTGTGCATAGCAGTGAATGGCAAGTATAGGTCCATATAACTAAAACATCAGATTGGCGTAACCATGGGTTAACCCTTTGCTCTCCCTTGGACGAGTCGATTGACTTTATCGAGACTTTTGAAGAGCTCCTAGAGCCAAGGTCTCAACATAGAGTAACACTCTTGGGTTCACTCGAGCAACTAGTCCTCCATTTGAAGATTCTTCACCTCGACCTTTGATATTTAGAGTGATGGACCTCCTTGATCTAGGGATCCTTCTAGGTTTACACATACAAGGCCCTTTGATCTAGAGAACTCTTCTTATTGTGTTCTTAGGCAATGTATCAACTCCTTCATGGTGATTGATGACTTCACTAAGAAGCCTTCTCTCTCCTTGTTTTGGACCTATAGCTCCAACATTCCTTGAGATCCTTTCTTCTTTCCATTGTTTTGTTCATTTTTGTAATAATTTTCTTTTACACTTCATTTTAGCCTTGTACTTGTTCTTTTTCTCCTTGTTTGAGCTCCTACTATGCACTAAACTTAGATGTACTTTCTAGACTCATTGAGATACTTATTTTGCTAATTTGTCGGACATTAATAATAACTAATTAAGCTACTTATTTTGGTCATTGTGGCATGTCTTGAGCCTCAACCTGTATTGATTTTCCCTTACATGTTTTTTATGTTGTTTTTTGGTTGCATTGTACATTTTATGTTTTTTAATATATTTTTAGAACTTTCTCTTCCTTGTACAACATCAAGTCACATGCTATCATATAAATCCTCATCAACTTCTTTAACATTCATCTATTTGTCTTAACTTTTATTTTTATTTTTATTTATTTTTAAGTACCCACAAGGACTTGAACTCGTGACTTTCCATTTACAACTTCTCATCTCAATTACTCATTACCAATTGCTCTAAGCCCCATGGACTTACTTGCCTTTACTTATTGTGTTTTTAATCTATTTGATGGCATTATCTTTTTGGAACTTCCTCTCCCCTGTTCAACATGTATTCACATGCTATTATACCGAGTGGAAGTTCCTTAAATCCTTTTAGACTTTCTTAACATTCATATACTTGTAATTAACTGTTTTTGCACTGAAGTCTTCAAATCCTACTCTTTGCATCACTTTTTTATGGATTCAACCTTTTTCACTCGTAAAAAACATTGGAGATGTTCATATTGTGTTTACTAGGGCTTGGGTGGCTAACTCCTCACTTTCTTCCAATATCTAGGTCAAAGATACCTATTGCCTTTCATGATGAAGATGTTTAGAGATAGATTGCAGTCCTTGCACGGATCCCTTCGGATATGGATCACTTCTTTCTACCATGTTGTTTTGTTTGTGCATAGTAGGGGAGAGATACTAGTAGTGGTACACCCAAACATGTGTGACTTAATTATCCATGTTCCCAAGCTCTTTTTTCTTCCAAATTTTTATCACATATACTTTGGCATGTTCTCTATCTAACGATATTGGTCTTGAGATGTGACTAATCCAAATTGATGCCATGCTAGCCACAAAGTTCCAAGTTGTCTAAATATAGTTTTTTTAGACTAGGACTAATAGACGAACATTGATGTGACTAAAAGTGGATGTGACTTAAAATGAAATTTCAAAATTTCAAAATGTGGAAGATTTTTTTTGTGATAAATAATTTTAAATACATGAAAATATTAAGAATGACTTGTACATAAGTACTTTTAAGAACTGCTTATGGTATCTAATTTTTCTAAGATTGTGGTGTACCCCCACCACTCCCTATCTCCACATGTGGTCCTTGCCCCACATATGGCTCCTCTCCCCTAATGAATGGCAAGTAGAGGTCCATACAAATACAAATTAGATTGGTGAGGCCATGGGTTACACCTTGGCCCTTCCTTGAACAAGTTCATCACGTTTTTTTTCCAAGTATTTCTTGTTTTTGGGGTCGAGGGGTCCGTCAAAAGTATGCCGAGTGGGTACTCGTTGGATGCGAAATTAAATTCCGCATCCAACGAGCTCTCTCGGTCGAAATTTGAGTAAAAACACAAGGAGATATGAACGTGATAAATTCAATGAAATCCACATTGTGCTCTTTTAGTGTTTGGGGTTTTGTGGGGTTACCCCTAATCCTTTGGGGAAGGCATGTGAGGAGGCCCACTACACTAGGCACATATCCTTTAACGTTGGTATGTCAAAGGGACGATCCTAGTTAAAAGTTAGGGTATTATCATTGAGGACCTCAATAACAAAAACTTTTTGAGGGGCCTAGTTCTTTATCCACAAGATCACACATCAAAGCTACATAGCTGGAAAATGGCTTGGGCTTCTTGTTTATCCTAGTGGAGCCTTCATGAGCTCCATATCTTTCTGCTTCTTGTATAATTTCTCTTCCATGATATCTCCATCATAGGAGGTTCTTGTGGCTCTGTCATATCATGATATTCAGGTGCTTTAGGGAGGAATGTAGCCTCTACATTTCTGGGTGGTGCATATTCCTCATATACTTCTTCATGTTGACATTTTATGGATCTCTTGAGAGCTTCTTCTTCATCGAATTTTACATCTCTACTGATTTCCATGTGATGGAATCCAGGAATGTAGATTCTAAATGCCTTGGATACTTCACAGTATGTAACAAATATTCCTTTTTTTCCAGAAGGGTCCAACTTGGTTCTTTTCTCTTTTGGTATGTGAACATATACTAGACAACCGAATATCTTGAGGTGACTTACCTTAGGCTTCTTTCTTGTGAACATCTCTTATGGGGTCTTGAATCCAAGGGAACTGTGAGATATTCTATTATGTACATAGATAGTAGTTCTTGCTGCTTTTTCCCATAGATGCATTGGAAGATCTTGATCATATATAATTGTCTTCACTGCCTCCATGATGGTTCTGTTCTTTCTTTCCGCAACACCATTTTGTCGAGGATTGTAGGGAGTAGTTAGTTCCCTCTTGATTCCAACATCTTTACAAAAGGATTCAAATTATTTTGAAGTATATTCTTCACCATTGTTTGATTGGAGTGTCTTGATTCTTTTGTCTGAAAGATTCTCTATCAAGGCTTTGAATTCCTTGAATTTTTCAAACACCTCATTCTTTGCTTTCAAGAAGTATATCCAT
>LPNX010915992.1:0-14800 GCA_001517045.1 Pseudotsuga menziesii | reverse complement strand
CATGCAGCAATCTATGTCTTAGATATTAGGTTCTACGCTCAGATTAAAACATAAGACATGGGTATAAAAAGGAGTATAAAGTTTACTATGATATTTTCTTTTTGTACTCACCTATTATCCCAAACATACATCTTAGATAATAGAGAGCTTAATGTAAAATGCCTACCCTTTTACTCATTTGCCTGAACTCTTAAGATTTAAGCACATGTCTGGTGGTGGCATTAATACCTAAAATATGTTGAGGCTATTCATCAGGAGGGACGTAGCCAAGAAGACCACAAGATCTGCATATTAGCTGGAAAAATAGATGAACCACATAGAAGCAGCATTGCAATACTGGGGAAGTGAAAAGTGCCAGCGCTTGAAGAGGAGGTCTATATGTACTGGGTGTCATGCCTTATTTGCCTTCCATAGCCACACTGACAATGGAAATTGCAATAGATGAAGATGATTACTTCCACGCTCACGTAAACATTGCTTTATCCCTCTCTAAAATTGTTTAATATGTAGGGAGGAAGGAGGAATACAACTTCTAATGTTTGACAGTGGCTATCTGCTCAGGTCACCACACTACACTGTTTAAATCAACTCAACATTCACAACAGATTTCGGTGCTAAAAAATTGGTTTGAGAGTTATGGGTGTTCATCTCACATATACCACTATATATTTTCCTACCCAAAAGAAAATATTATCTAAGTCGTATAGATGTCCAAGGCATTGACAGATTCAGACTCGCTGATGTATGCGGATACGGGTTATCATTTTTCATGAAAACTCTCCCTTCAGCATCACCATAGATGATTGCTGGTTTTTCTTTTTTTTTCATAGTGTAGCCACAGAGACTAAAATAGAGATCGATATCTGATTTGTGAGAAGAATCTAAGGTAAACTTGGAAAAACTAGATCCGAATTCAAAACGAAAATACCCAGTGACCTTAACCCTTTGGCAAATTGAATTTACCATGAAATCCAAGATAACCATGACAAGTGTTAGATCCAGATACAAGTCTAAATACATAACAGTGTACATTCAATTTGCGGGGTTCTCACAAGTACACAAATCGGGTTCTACAATAAAATACACTATGATTTTAAATCAATTACTTAGCTACAATAATTCAACACAGAGAAGTAAGTCACACACACGGATATGCACCTTTAGCAATCAAGACATATAATTAGGTTCAATGCATACCAGGTTAAATCATATGCCCAAAAAGGGCAGAGGCATACCTTTCGAACAAAAAACAATCAGTAACCTGAAACCGTAGGTTCCTTCTCCTTGTCTCCAAGACACAGATAGAAAAGAAAATCCCCAATCATGTCAGGCGTGCCTTCCTCTGGTATCCTACTCAAGCTTGGAGATTTTTTTTATTCTCTCCCACGCACCCCCCTTCTTCCCACGTAAACTATTTAATTAAGGCCTTGGTCAAAACAACCGTTCCGCCACTAAGAGGTCAAAACTGTCAAGGTTGTTGGCCGTTACTTCCTTTCTGAGCCTCTCCTTAATTCATGCCAAGATCAAAGCACAGATTCAAGCGACAGTTTCAGCCACTAAATAGTCAGGACTGTCAAGGTTCAGGGAATGTTTTATTTCCCTCATTCAAGCTGACCTTCCCTCTAATTATGCCAGGGTTAAAGCCCGAAACTTATGGAGGATTTAATGCTATACTTTTCTTTGTCCTCATGATATAATTTATATCATAATACTCCTTCTTCCTTTAATCATATGTTTTTATTATATATTTCAATTAAAAATACTTTGTCTTTTATGAAGACTTAGTTTGTCATTTTCTTTCATTCTTATTATATGATTTATATCATAATGTTATTTGTCAAACCATTTTTCCGATCCCTTAGCCCTAGTTCTTGTTGCACATGCGATCATTGGCCCCTTTATGTTATTATATTTTGCCTAACTTTCAGGTTTCTTCTGGTGGGGCCTTGGCACTTGAGCTCCTCACCCAGAAGCCTTCATACAATAATATTTAAAATCACAAAAATGCTTGGGGCATATAGGAGGGACATTACAGGTACATTACTAGTATTGACAAGTTGAGAAGAAACTAATGTCTATGAAAGTTTAAACCAGAGTTGAACCTTGTAAAAGCCATGTTTATAATCTTTTACTATTATATTCAACTGCATATATTATAACCACCCAAGCCGTTGGTTTTTAAGTGATAAGTTTGGAGTATAACGAATGCATACTTTATCATTGTTTTGCAAGTATATAAATCTAATTGTAGAAAGAAAGGTTCTAAGCATGATCGACTTTGGGATTATCCATAACATCAAGTGGTTACCACCTTTCACTAGGGTCTTCGTAAAGAAATTATTGTTTAACCATACGCCAAATTCAAAGATATCAACATTATGATATATTTTAAGTATGAATATCAGTGTGATATATATATGCGTACTTCATAGTTCATGCACAGTTTGATAAAAATAATTGTTTTAATAATTTTGATGATTGAACTGTAGGTGGAGTTTGGAATCAATAATTGCATTGTTAGAAGTATTTGAGGGCACGTGGTCACCTCCTGTCCATGTATTGGCGATATAAAATCTTGCAACCCTATTTGCTTTGTCATTTTGCCTCTGAATTTCATGATGGCCTTCGGGCTGCTCTACATAGTTTCATGGAGGCCGTGAGGGTTCTTCCTCTACTATGTTGCTCAAAAACTTTGGTTTAAAGTTGTTGCAGTATCTTGAGTTCGGTATTGTTGGAAACCTTCTTAGCCGTGGGTTTTAGTATGCAAGATTTTACTTGTTTTGTTTGCAATAGGCTCGCAACTTGTCCGTAGCTCCATCTTGATTTACCTATGGCCTGTCACTTTTGTGAGAAGCTAAGGATTCATTGCTACTGGTTGTGCTCCACCGGCGTCATAGGGTTTGGAGATTTTGTATGTGTAATTTGCAGCTAATGACAGTCTCTTTGCTAGACTGTTCAATACTATTTTATTAAATGTAAAATGTTTGGTTTTCTTTTTAAAAATGATAGACTCACAGTAAAGTTGTTTTTACAATTAGGTTTCCAATAGAAAAATAGTCTTGTAATAACCCAGAGCATCTTGCTCTCCTTGCAAGAACCCATGACATTTCTTGTAACCAGTGACGANGACTCACAGTAAAGTTGTTTTTACAATTAGGTTTCCAATAGAAAAATAGTCTTGTAATAACCCAGAGCATCTTGCTCTCCTTGCAAGAACCCATGACATTTCTTGTCACCAGTGACGAAGATAACGTTGGCTGGCTTCGAGGACTCGTGGCTCCATCTGGTAAGCCCTGGGTTCGAAGAATGGGTTCTTACCCTGGTTGTAAATAGGGTTGTTAATGGTGAAACCCCAAGCTTCAAATCTTGTCCGGTTTCTCCATTAGATACATGGTTTTAAAAAAAAATTNGTTCGAAGAATGGGTTCTTACCCTGGTTGTAAATAGGGTTGTTAATGGTGAAACCCCAAGCTTCAAATCTTGTCCGGTTTCTCCATTAGATACATGGTTTTAAAAAAAATTTGGTTCTATTTTGTTTACAAACCTTGAGCTCGGTGTTGTAATTTGGTTAAGTTTTCAGTGTTGTGGCCTGTCAATGTAATACATTGGGTTTTAAGAAATAATTACTTCGTGCTCAGTCTCATTTTTACAGTAATCTTGTATATTGTGACTCTGTGTACGCTAGGGTTTTTCCTAATCGACTGCTAATGAAGAACAATACTGTCTAATATATTTTATAAATAGATTATTGTTATTATTTAAGACTGTAACCTAGTTGTAGTGTGTGATTTATAATATTAACCTACTTGTTCGAAATATACAAACTAGGGTTTTCCTAAAATGAAACCCTTGTCTAAATATGTTCTTCAATTTATTATTAACAGATTTCTGCTACTTGTTTAATTCGGTTAAATTATTATTACAGGTGTGTTGTGATATTTATTTTAAAAATTGTACTGTACATTTATTTTCAGGAAGGACTGTAACCAGTCTATAGTAGTTTAATTGTTTATCTATATAATTATCCAAGTAAATGGATTACAATTTAGATTTTTTGATTTAGAATAATTAAATAAATTGATTAGGGTTTTATCCCTGAAGTTTTCCTTCACAAGTATAAGCCTGTCTAATATTTATAAAATAGTTTCTACATATATAAAATTTGTAGTTTCATACTAGTTATTATTTATATTTACATTGTTCTTATTTACTAAACTGTTAAGTAGAATTTATTCATAGTTCTTGAAAAGATATAAAAGAGACTCTGTAACTCAATTTATTCTTTACAATTTTAAGGACTTTTAATATAACCCTATTTAGTTTAATAATAAATATTAGTCTTAAATTTAGTTGATATTGTCAGAAAATAAACTAACTGATTAGTAGCTCGTTTAAATACTTATATGTATGTAATCATTGTAACTCTAATGTGGATTTTTTGTTGCATTTCATTCAGTTACTAAGTGAAAATAGAGAAATATAAACATATCATAACACTGTTTAACCTTCATACTATTTTAACATAAATGAAATTATTCTACTGTCTGCAAATACACATTCTTATTTACTAAAACATTCTCTTATCTATTTAAACATTCTACCTGTGCTAGAGTACTGCCTAGTTTTCCAGGTGTGGAAAAACACAGTGTAGAAATTATTTCTATTCTAACACATTACTTTTCCAATCAATTTTATTTATTCAATCATTTAAAAAGACTACTAGATTCTAACATTCTACAAACTAAATCTTTAAGATTCATAGATCAGTTGAACTCAGATACTAACACAGTAAAACAAAATAATGTAGGACCTGTTTAGGATAAAAGACAACAACATTAGGAGGATGTTCCTCCCTACCAATCTCTTGGAGAGTGCTTAAACAACGCTTTCTCCGGAACCCAACCCTGTTCCTCATCTTCTTGGCTGAGAAATGGTGGAGAAATAAAACAGTAAACTACTCAAATATCTTAGTAAAACACTCTTCTCTTAGTAGTATGATCTTCAGCCTAAAATTTGCAAATAGATCAAACAATAGTTATCCCCTCAAACACTTTCCACTTTTCTCTTCCATTGAATTTCTATGAAGTATATTCATTCACCTGAACTATCCCTTCTCTAGAATGAGCAGCCTCATCTCTCTTCGATGGGAATTTTTATAAAGATTACCTAGGTCTTTTGGGTCAGTTTTCATTAATTGATCCACCTGCTCTGATTCCACTTTCTTGGGGAATCATGACCACAAATGTAGGATGGTTCCCACCTGCAACAGTTGGAAGTGGTTTGAGGATGCTACCACATGTCATTTTGCTCTCCACCCAGTCTCCTCCACCAATTTGACCAGTAAACACTCTTTTAATAGCTCTCCTAAGCTNGGTTCCCACCTGCAACAGTTGGAAGTGGTTTGAGGATGCTACCACATGTCATTTTGCTCTCCACCCAGTCTCCTCCACCAATTTGACCAGTAAACACTCTTTTAATAGCAATCCTAAGCTATTGTCTCCTCTTTTATTTATTTATAAATAAAATATTCAAAATTACATTAAATATCCTTGACTCTGTTGAGTCATCAATTACAACTTAGAATAAAATTTAACATATTGTCCTCAAATAATACCAAATAATATATAATTGTTTTTTTTTACAAAATTGGGGCATGTGACACACACACCCCCTTCGAGTATAACATCATCCCCNGTCATCAATTACAACTTAGAATAAAATTTAACATATTGTCCTCAAATAATACCAAATAATATATAATTGTTTTTTTTTACAAAATTGGGGCATGTGACACACACATCCCCTTCGAGTATAACATCATCCTCGATGTTATTTATTCTTCATCCTCAAAATTTCCGCTGGAACAGAATTGGATATGCATACCACATATTACTTTCGAATTCCTAGGTGGCTTCTTTTGGACTAAGGTACTTCCATTACACCTTCACCTAACCAATGGTGTTGTTTCGAAGTGTGATCTCCCTCTACCTGAGGATACAGTCCAGTTCCACCAACAAAATCTCCTTCTGGTTTCACATGTACATCATTCCAGTTAGCAACATGAAGCATAATGAACATATTTCTTTAATATAGAAATTTGAAAAACATTATGTACTCTTAAATTTGGTGGTAATGCTAATTGATAAGCTACTTGTCTAAGCCTAGATAGTATTTCAAATGGGCCACAGTAACGAGGTGCTAGTTTTGCACAATTACCCAATCTCAAAGAGCTCTTTTTGGGCCTCACTTTGATGAACACATGTTCACCTACCTGAAACTCCTTTGGAGTTGTTTTATGGTATGCTTGACTTTTCTGCACAATTACCCAATCTCAAAGAGCTCTTTTTGGGCCTCACTTTGATGAACACATGTTCACCTACCTGAAACTCCTTTGGAGTTCTTTTATGGTATGCTTGACTTTTCTGTTGATCCTGCACAACTTTTAGATTACATTGTACTTGCTTTACAATTTCTTCTATTTTCTTTAATAGTTCAGGACCTAATACTAATCTATCCACCAGATTACTCCAAGAGATAGGAGTATTACATGTTCTTCCATACAATATTTCAAAAGGACTAAATATGGTGGACGCTTGATAATTATTACTATAAGCAAATTCTACCAGATGCAAATAATCCTCCCATTTACCTGGCTGGTCTTTCACATACATTCTTAATAAATATTCCAGTACTTGGTTTACTCTTTTAGTTTATCCATCGGTTTGAGGATGGAACGAAGTACTAAAATTTAGTGTAGTGTTTAATCCTTTAAACAGAGATTTTCAAAAGTTACCTGTAAATTTAGGATCTCTATCTAAGATTATAAATTTCGGTATTCCATGCAGTCAGAAAATTTGTTTTAGAAAGATATCAGCTAAGTTTACAGCTTTATACTTAGTTTTAACATGTATAAAATGAGCTTCTTTACTTAATTTATCAACCACTACCATGATAGAATCATTTAAATTCTGATTTTTAGGCAGGCCAGTAACAAAATCGAGACTAATTATCATGTATAAAATGAGCTTCTTTACTTAATTTATCAACCACTACCATGATAGAATCATTTAAATTCTGATTTTTAGGCAGGCCAATAACAAAATCGAGACTAATTATCTCCCATTTCTAGCTAGGAATGGGCAATGGCTGAAGTAATCTAGCTGGGTGTTGATGTTCAATTTTCACCTGCTGACATTCAAAACATGTAGCGATATACTCTGCGAGTTCAGTCTTCATGTTTGGCCAAAAATATTCTTTTCTTAACATAGTTATAGTCTTTTGATAGCCTGGATGACCTGAGTATGGAGTTTTATGGATTTCATCTAAAATTAATAACTTAACTTTAGGTACATTAGGTACATACATTCTGTCTTTATACAGTAAAAATTCTTTTTTCATTCAAACTGTACCCTTTACTTAAGCTTTATATTGGATTTTCTTTCGCTTTAGCTTGTAAGTTTTTGTAAATTTCATCTTGTTCTACTCCTGCTTTAAATTGTTCATCCCAATCTGTTGTATAACTGTTGATAATTGTTGTGAAGTTCAGCCTTGCATTCCTACTTAATGCATCAACAACTTTATTTTATTTCCCTTTAATGTGCTGAATTTCGAAATCATAATCACTTAGGAAAGCTACCCACCTAGCTTGTCTGGCATTTATATATATTAGGCTGATCTAACATATATTTTAATCCTTCATTATCAATCATTAGAATAAATTTTCTGCCAATTAGGTGATGACGCCACATCTTTAGAGCATATATAACAACAGCTAATTCCAGATCATAAGTTGCATAATTCTTTTCATGAATTTGTAATTTTCTAGACTCATAGGAAATAGCATGCCCTTCTTGATTCAGAACACCACCTAAACTATCATTGCAGGTGTCATTGCACACTACAAATTCTTTATTTTGATCAACTATTCTTAAAATAGGTGTGCTGGTTAATAAATTTTTTAACTTGTTAAAGCTTTCTTTGCATTTCTGGTTCCAATCAAATTTCCTTCCTTTCTTCTGCAAAGAAGTTATCAGATTCGCAATTCTCGAAAAACCTTCAATGAACCTTCGGTAATAACTGGTAATTCCCATGAATGATCGAACATCAGTTACATCCTTAGGAACTGGCCAATATTTGATCGCCTTTATCTTTTCGGGATCCACTGAAATCCATTCCTTAGTCACCACATGACCTAAGTAATGAATTTTATCCTTAAAGAAATCACATTTACTAAACTTTGCAAAGAGTTGATGATCTCGTAGCTCTTGCAAAACAGTTTTAAATGTTTTTTATGTTCTTCTTCAGCTTTTGAATAGATTAATATGTCATTGATAAACATGACCATAAACTTATCTACANTGATGATCTCGTAGCTCTTGCAAAACAGTTTTAAATGTTTTTTATGTTCTTCTTCAGCTTTTGAATAGATTAATATGTCATTGATAAACATGACCATAAGCTTATCTACATACTTTTGCATAACGTTGTTCATTAAACAAATAAAAATAGTTGGGGCATTAGTAAGCCCGAATGGCATGACGACAAACTCGTAATGACCATATTGAGTCCTAAAAGTTTTTTTAAAGATATCTTCATCTTTAATCCTAACTTGGTGATATCTAGACCTTAAATCAATTTTTGAGAACAACGTGGCTCTACGTAGTTGATCAAATACATAATATATGCAAGGCAACATGTATCTATTTTTAATAGTCATATTATTTAACTAACGGTAATCTATGCAAAGTAACATGGTTCCTTCCTTTTTCTTAATGAAGATGACAGGTGCCCCCCAGGGAGACATACTAGGTCGAATATACTTTTTGTCAATAAGTTCTTTTAATTGTGACTTTAATTCATTAAGTTCAAGTATGTTCATTCGATAAGGGGCCTTTGAGCTCGGTACTGCACCAGGTACCAGCTCAATGGTAAATTCTAGTTCCCTTTTCGGAGGTAATCCCAACATTTCTTCTGGAAATACATCAGCATACTCTCTTAAAACTCGTATGTCCTCCAATTTTAATTTTTCTATTTTATTTAGATTCTCCTCATCAGTTATTGTTACTACATAAGCTTTACAACCCTTCCTAACATCTCTCTTAAGATGCAGAGCAGAAATCTACCTTATTGTTGTTTTTCTAGGGATTCCCTTTACACTTATTGATTTTTCCTCATTATTTATACATGTAAAGGTTTTATCATAACAATTTAAAATCACCCTATGTTGTTCTAACCAATCCATACCGATTAGTAATTCATAAGAACTCAGAGGTAATACATTAAGCTTTACAATAGTTTCAAATTGATCCATAACTACTGCACATTCTTTTATAAAACAAGTTACCTTCCTTTTTGCACCAATGGCTAACTGAACCAACCAAGAATTTTCAATTTTTTCAATAGGAGGCTTACATTTTTCTACCAATTTAGGTGAAATATAACTGAGACTAACTCCTGGATCAATTAACATAGCTATAGGGGTTTGGCTTATCATACCTTCTACTTCGACCATGGAAGTTTGATAGTCTTCCTGCCGATTCTCTAAGGCTAAATTGATCCTACACATAGTTCTCGCTAAGTCCCAAACAATCATCTCCTCTTGTATAGTATGGATATTACTGACAGTATTTTTCCAATCAGAACAGACTGAGGCATAATGTGGGCCATTACACTCCCAGCACTTTATAGGTTCTTTGTCTTCAAATTTCTTGGTGTAATTACCATGGTACTGACAGTATTTTTCCAATCAGAACAGACTGAGGCATAATGTGGGCCATTACACTCCCAGCACTTTATAGGTTCTTTGTCTTCAAAGTTCTTGGTGTAATTACCATGGTTATTAGCATATTCTTTACCCTTAATTATTCTGATTGCTTGGTGAATTATTCTTATTCCCTTGGAAATTCTTGTTAGAAATTTTTTTGTCCTTATTGTTTTTAGAATTCCGGTTGGGCACAAATTCTTTCTTCTTTTGATCATAATGGTTTTTATTCTTCTTGTCCTTCCAGTTGGCCATGCTTTCCTTCTTCCGATTCTATTCATAACAGAAGTTGGCTTTCCTCATAGCTTCTTCCAAATTTTTTGGTTTTTCATACTCAATCCTGTCCTTAATATGATAAGGTAGACAACTGAGAAATCGTTGTACCTTTGGTTTTTCATCTACAAGATATGGCACATACCTAAGTAGACTTAAAAACTTGTTGTTTAGATCTTTCATAGTCACTGATCCTAATTTAAGTTCATAGAATTCTTTTTCTCTCTCTTCATAGTACTGCTCAGAAAAAAAATTCTTTTTAAAGTACCTCTTGAAGGTACTCCAATTTATGTTCCCATGTTTTATTCCCTTCACTCTCTTCAAGTCCTGCCACCAAATATCAACCTTTTCTGAAAGATTGTAGATATCCATTCTAGCCTTTAATTGGTTAGAATAGTTATAAATCTAGTAGNATTCCCTTCACTCTCTTCAAGTCCTGCCACCAAATATCAACCTTTTCTGAAAGATTGTAGATATCCATTCTAGCCTTTAATTGGTTAGAATAGTTATAAATCTAGAAGTACTTCTTAATTCCAGATAACTAGGATTCTAGTTCCGCCCCCTTCTTAGTCTCTCCATTGAATTTTGGTGGTTTAATCCTTTTAAACTCCCTAGAAATTTCCTCACAGGGTTTATATTTTCTCTTTTTAGTGTAATTTTTGTCATCACTACTATCACTAGTGGCATGAAAATTACGTTGATCACCAAATACCTTTGAAGATGAGCTACTTTCATTTTTAGTCTGTTTAATCTTTTTATATTTATGTTGATGACTTGTATCTTCTCAATCATCTCTTTTTCCCCTTCCCCCAGTTTTAAAATTTTCTATTAGGATCTGATTCAGCTCCTCCTGAGCTCTCAGAATCCTTTCATTCTCTCGTTTAACATATTCCATTTCAGATTTTAAGTCTTATACTATTTGTAATATTTCTAAGGAATTAGTGGTTAGATATTCTTGTATACGGTCTCTTGGTAAGTTTTCTTATTCAGTCCATAGAGATTCCTTTTGCACATATTCCTCCAGTCTTTCCATACCTGTTTTTAAACTTCAAAAACAATTTCTCTATTGAATAATATTAAAATAAAATAACATCAGCAAAATAATTTAAATTCATTGTTTCATAAAAGCAAGTTGGGCTTCATCAAATCCTAGCATTTGAACCTTGTGCTATGATACCACATGTCAAAAACCCCAAATTTTCACAAAAAATAAAAGATTTTAAGATAACATAAAATGTTGAATATGAGAATTACTAATAGCTAATGGTTAGCGGAAAATGAAATAGTCCAACGACTATTATTATACACTTTCAAATTACGTTAACTAAAGCAGCTTCTTTTTTGTAACGTAAATAAGATTTACTTGCATTCTGTTTTCTTTCAGTTTACTAATAAGTCTACTTTATGACAAGTAGGTGGAAACTAACTTTGAATCCTAGGCTTACTTAGCATTTATGCCAATGCAGATGGATTATCAGTTCTTACAGGTTTAATAGGTACAATCNAGTCTACTTTATGACAAGTAGGTGGAAACTAACTTTGAATCCTAGGCTTACTTAGCATTTATGCCAATGCAGATGGATTATCAGTTCTTACAGGTTTAACAGGTACAATCGAAAAAGTAAACGTTTTAATTCATAAGGTAGCAAGAAGTATTTATGTTTGCAAATAATATGCTAGTAAAATAAGCTGATAAATCTCACGCAACTTCGGTGAGTTAAAGTAAGTTATATTCTATAGTTTCTGTTGTAATCAGAGTTTAGAGATATGGGTTGCTTTCCTTATTAAGCTTAGCGACACCAAAGATACTTACTATGAACTCTAATCTTGTAATCTTTGTTGTATATTTACTTCTATTTTAACATGCTTATCTCACAAATGTTATATTTATTTGTACTATTTGTTTTTATTCATGAAAGAGCTTCTATCAATATTGATAGTAAAGATTCTCTATAGAATATATGTTTTGATTTTATTTTTAGCTTACTAGTTATGGAAATTATCACCCTGTTACTTGTATGTAAAAATAAAACAATTGCTCACTAACAAGTTATCAACTTTCTTACTTACATTAATATTGCACTACATGTACTATTGTAACCACATACATTACTGTATTATTTACTAAAGTACCAATCTGATCATTATTTGCATTTTGTAGGGATGTTATTGCCTAGAAATCTCCTTGACATTATAAGCTTGATTATTGTAAAATTTACTGCATTGTTTCAAGATGGAACACTATTTACCCTTATTTCCTAAATTTAAGTCAATCATGTCATTCCAATGACTATAGACTTGAGAATGGTTATTCCATTATAATTTACTATTACCATAATTCCTCTCTTATATTAAGTTAATGTTTATAGTAGCGATTATGGTAGATATTTCTACTATGATCAAAATTCTCCACTATGCTAAGTACATGTTATCTTGAACAATCACAAACTATCTTGCTGAATAAAAAATTTGGTATATTACTAGTATTGAAAAGTCGAGAAGCAACTAATGTCTATGAAATTTTACACCAAATTCAAACCTTGTAAAAGTCATGTTTATAACATTTTACTATTCTATTCAACTCCATATATTATAACTACCCAAGCTGTTGGTTTTTAAGTGATAAGTTTGGAGTATAATACATGCATACTTTATCATCATTTTGCAAGTATATAAATCTAATTGTAGAAAGAAAGGTTCTAAGCATGATCGACTTTGGGATTATCCATAAGGTCAAGTGGTTACCACCTTTCACTAGGGTCTTCGTTAATAANGTATATAAATCTAATTGTAGAAAGAAAGGTTCTAAGCATGATCGACTTTGGGATTATCCATAAGGTCAAGTGGTTACCACCTTTCACTAGGGTCTTCATTAAGAAATTATTATTTAACCATACGCTAAATTCAAAACTATCAACATTATGATATAGTCTAAGTATGAATATCGGTGTGATATATATATGCGTACTTCATAGTTGATGCATAGTTTGATAAAAATAATTGTTTTAATAATTTTGATGATTGAACCTCAGGTGGACTTTGGAATCGACCGTTGCATGGTTAGAATTATTTTACACCATGTGGTCACTTCCTATCCATGTATTGGTGATATAAAATCTTGCAACCCTATTCGCTTTGTCATTTTTCCTCCGAAGTTCACACTGGCCTTCGGGCTGCTTTGCATAGTTTCATGGTGGCCGTGAGGGTTCTTCTTGTACTAGANCTTGCAACCCTATTCGCTTTGTCATTTTTCCTCCGAAGTTCACACTGGCCTTCGGGCTGCTTTGCATAGTTTCATGGTGGCCGTGAGGGTTCTTCTTGTACTAGCTTGCTCTAAAACTTTGGTTTAAAGTTGCTATAGCCTCTTGAGTTCGGTCTTGTTACTAACCTTATTAGCTATGGGTTTTACTATGCAATATTTTACTGGTTTTGTTTGCATTTGGATCACGGCCTGTCCTTAGCTCCATCTTGCTTTCCCCATGGCCTATCACTACTGTGAGAAGCTAAGGATTCATTGCTACTGGTTGTGCTCCATCAGCATCATAGGCTTTGGATATTTTGTATGTGCAATTCGCCATCTTGCTTTCCCCATGGCCTATCACTACTGTGAGAAGCTAAGGATTCATTGCTACTGGTTGTGCTCCATCAGCATCATAGGCTTTGGAGATTTTGTATGTGCAATTCGCAGCTGGTAAAATGTTCGATACTCTTTTATTAAAGGTAAAATGTTTCGTTTTCATTTTAAAAATGATAGAATCATAGTAAATTTGTTTTTACAATTAGGTTATCAATAGAAAAATAGTCTTGTAATAATGCATAACATCGTTCTCTCCTTGCAGGAACTCATGATAGCTCTTATAACTAGTGACAAAGATAATGCTGGCTAGATTTGAGGACTTGTGCGTCCATCTGGTAAGCCCTGGGTTCAAAGAATGTGTTCTTACCCTATTTGTAAACAGGGTTGTCTATGGTGAAACCCTGAGCTTGGACGCTTGTCTGGTTTCTCCATTAAATACATGGTTTTTAAAAAGTTGTTGGTTCTATTTTGTTTACAAACCCTCGCTATGTTGTTGGGTAGTCCCGACCTTGAGTCGGGTGTTGTAATTTGGTTAATTTTTCATCCTTGCAGCATGTCAATGTAATACATTGGGTTTTAAGAAAGATTTACTTCGAGCTCAGTCTCATTTTTGTAGTAATCTTGTATATTGTGACTCTGTGTACGTTAGGGTTTTTCCTAATCGACTCTTAACGAAGAACATTATTATCTAATATCTTTTGTAAATAGATTATTGTTATTATTTAAGACTGTAATCCAGTTGTAGTGTGTAATATATAATATTAACCTACTTGTTCGAAATATACAAACTAGGGTTTTCCTGAAATGAAACCCTTGTCTAAATATGTTCTTCAATTTATTATTAACAGGGTTCTGCTACTTGTTTAATTCGGTTGAATTATTATTACAAGTGTGTTGTGATATTTTTTTAAAAAATTGTACCATACATTTATTTTCAAGAAGGACTGTAACCAGTCTATAGTAGTTTAATTCTTTATTTATATAATTATCCAGGTAAATGGATTACAATTTATATGTTTTGATTTATAATAATTAAATAAATTGATTAGGGTTTTCACCGTGAAATTTTCCTTCACAAGTATAAGCCTGGCTGATATTTATAAAATAGTTTCTACATATGTAAAATTTGTAGTTTCATACTAGTTAATATTTATATTTACATTGTTCTTATTTACTAAACCATTAAGTAGA
>LPNX010915987.1:0-12862 GCA_001517045.1 Pseudotsuga menziesii | reverse complement strand
ATGGTGATGATGATGATCATGAGGATGATGATGATGACGATGATGATGGTCATGATGATGATGATGATGCTGTTGATGATGATGATGATGATGATGATGATGAACAATGATGACGACGACGACGACGACGATGATGATGATGACAACAGCGATGACGATGATGACGATGATGATATTAATAATGATGACAACAATGATGATGATTATTACAAGGACGATGACGATGACGATGACGATGATGATGAACAGTGATGATGATGATGATGATGAGGATAATGACGATGATGAAGATGAGAATGATGATGATGATGTTGATGACGATGATGATGATGATGATGAACAATGATGATGATGATGATGATGATGATGATGATGATGATGCTGAGGATGATGATGATGACGATGACGATGACGATGATGATGATGATGATGATGACCATGACATTAATAACCATGACGATGATGATGAACAATGATGATGATGATGATGAGAATGATGACGATGACAATGATGAGGATGATGACGATGAGGACGACAACTATGATGATGATGATGACAAGGATGATGAATAATGATGATGATGAGGATGAGAAGGAGGATGATGATGATGACGACGATGACAATGACGATGATGATGACGATGATTATGATGATGATGATGATTACGATGATGAGGATGATAATGACTATGATGATGATGATGATGGGGATGAGGATGAGAATGAGGATGGTGATGATGATGATGATGATGATGATGATGACGATGACGACAACGATGACGACGACGATGATGATGATGATGATGATAATGATGATGATGATGATGATGACAATGATGATGATGATTATGATGATGATAATGATGATGACGATGATGATGAACAATGATGATGAACGATGGTGATGATGATGATGATGACGATGATGACGACGACGATGACGACGAGGATGATGACGATGATGTTGATGATGATGACCATGACAATGATGATGAACAATGATGATGATGATGACCTTGATGAGAATGATGATGAGGATGATGACTATGATGATGAGGATGATGATGATGATGACGATGATGACGATGATGATGATGAACAATGATGATGATGATGATGACGATGACAATGATGTTGATGACGATGATGACGACGACGAGGACGACGATGATGATCACTATGACTATGACGATGATTATGATGATGATGATGATGATTACGATGATGATGATGATGATAATGATGATGCTGCTGATGATGATGATGATGATGATGATGATGATGATGACGATGATGATGATCATGATGACGATGATGACCATGATGAAGATGACCATGACGATAATGATGAATGATGATGATGATGATGAGAATGATGACGATGAGGATGATGACTATGATGATGATGATGATGATGATGATGATGATGACGACGACAACGACGATGATGATGATGATGATGATCACGATGAGTATGATGACGATGAGTATGATGATGATTTTGAGGATGATGATGACTATGATGATGATAATGATGATAATGATGACGATGATGAGGATGATGATGATGATGACGATGACGATGATGATGACAATGATGAAGATGATGATGACGATGATGATGATAATGATGACCATGTTGATGATGATGAACAATGACGATGATGATGATCATGATGAATATGATGATGAACGACCTCTCTCTCTCTCACTCATTAACGCACACACACAAAACATGTCACCCTACCTTGCCCAGAACGTTAAACCAGCTTGTACCTCAAGCCACCGTGGAGAGGGTGAGAGAAACCATTGTATGGATTTCAACAAGGATATTAATTTTGAGCATAGTTTCTCTCTCTATATATATCACACACACATAGTCTCTCTCTCTATATCTCACACACACAGTCTCTCTCTCTCTCTCTCATGCACACACAAATTCTCTCTCTCTCTCTCTCACACACACTATTGTAAAGGAAAATATCCTATGGCTAGGGTTTAAGAGGCCATCAATGTACTGGGGTTTAAAGGTGGATGCAAATGGTTCTACAAGCAAATATAAACAAGATTAAGAGATTAGAATGGTTCATACCTTAGCCAAACGAAGGTTGATCTAAGTAGCCCTTCAATCCTCTTCTTGCTCCTCTTTCTCCTCTTACTCCAAGAGACGTGCAAAATGAATTATACCATCCTCAAAAAAATATGACCACATATAAAGCAACGATAATCAAATAAACATGAAATAATAATCTGATTAACATCATAATATGATCATAAACAGAGATTCAATCACACATTGAATAATTACTTGGGAAGAAGAAGGACATCACATCTTTATTAATCTTGAAAACAAGTACAAATATACATTCTCTTCAAGTTTGGCAACTCATTAAACCTTGATCTAGTTTTGTTTCTTCTCTTCTCCAAGGAACTCAGCCTCCAAGCTCTGCAACACAAGGAGAAAGCTTCTAGGGAAAAGGTGTGGGCAAAGAGAGCTCCAAATCCTCTAGCATAACAATGCAAAGATTCAACTCTCCTCTCATGGACCTCCCTACCTCTATTTATATGCTTCTGATGAGATAGGGTCAAAGGAAAAGTAGTTACAAGTGAAGGAATCAGTTGCGTAACTAACCAAACTACCCAAATTTCAAAAAACATATTTTTTTGACATTTTTAGGAGGAATACGTGAGTTATGAAGACATCAGTCGCGTATGAAATAGGTATATGTGGGTTGGAATGTGAAAATTCACATATTTAAGGTGTATGTGATTATTATATATAGCAAGTCATGTACATACGTGGGTTTCCTTAAGTAAAATCGTGTGTGCATAAAAAAATCTCATTTTAAGGGTATATGCTGGGCATTTTAAGACTTTGGTGTCTTCTGGAAAGTTTTAGCTAACTAAACTATATTTCCAATGGTGTAGAGATGAGGTAAAATGGAGTTACAAAAATAAATATATGGGTCCTCCAAGTTAGGTGTTTTTCAGTGACTTTCATGAAGTGTCGTCATGGAAGCGTCGACATGCGACAGAATCACGTGAAAGTGGTCACAGGCATAGATGTGTCATTTTGATCTATAACAGATACCCCCTAATGTATGACGTTAGAGGGGAAGACGATAGCTAAAATACATTATAAAGGAAAGAAATGAGTATGGAGACGGCAGAGAATCCAAGATCAAAAGGCTCGAACAAAGGTACCTGAAAGAGAGATAAATGTCAGACAAAACTGATCTCTAGGACATAAAAGTCCATATACAAATCATCGCCATAAAGATACAGATGGATCCAACATATGTATAACTGGTATAACTATCATGGTCTCTCAATATGCAAAAAGGAGCCATATCAAATCTAAAGGAGTGATGGCCACAAATGAACAAGGTGGATCCATACTCAACAATTGATCATAGCCACAAAAATACAAGGTGGATCTATGTCTCAGAAAAATGTCATATGAAGTGTGACAAGGTCTTGCACAACTCGGCCAATATCAAAAAATGACAATGCTACTGTCGGCCCAAGTTCTTTAATCCAAACCTCCCAAAAGGTATGAATCCTAACCATGCGAATAAAGGAGTTGAAGTCAAACATGGAGGAAACCGTTTGATTACCAGTCAATAATGATAACCGTTAATAAATGCGAGGGAAACCACCATTAATGAAAATGGTCCCCAAGGTACCTAGTACATTCTAACAAGTGTGAATACAAAGACTTGAAGTCAAACAATTGAATAATCCATCGAGTAGGATACGTTAAGGTATTCCCACTACCCAATAGTGAGGGGAATTGCCATAGATGACTTAAATCCCCAAGGTATTGTCATAAAACTCTAAATATCATTCGTAGAGAAATATGTGTTGCAATCGATAGGAAGAGATCTGTTGGAAGGAAGGAATTAAGGCATCCTTCATCATCCAACATGAGGTAAGTTAGAGACTAATTGGATCTAGAATTGGTACAGAATTTCACAACAAGGACCACTAAAGACATGATGTAATGAACTGATACCAGGGAATGGATGACACAAAAGGTCAAGGCAACTGCAGAATGGCCGACAAAGGTTTAATCCTTAAATAGTGAGCACGACACAAAAGTGACCTAGGAATATTTTGACATAAAAGAGACCAATGACACAAATCTACAATGTAGGAGACATTGACAGATTCCCCATATAATTGGAAAAGAGACCAACTGGATGAGTAAAAAACTCTGAATTGGGATAAGGTCAAAAACTAGGACCCAACTGTTGATAGACTCAAAATTGGTGCTTTGTTCAAGGAAACAAGGCTTACTTCCATGATTTAAAAAACATGGGAATGAACTTCCCTTCCCCTCTTTCTTGTAAAGGTTTAACGAGTCCAAGAAAGAAAACTCAAGACCATATTCATTTTTGGCAAGATCGAAGAAGAGACAGAGAAATTCTTGATAAAGCATTGATTCATGGATTTTACAAGCCCGAACTAGTACATGCTCATCGGTGTTTTCATAGTTTAGAGAGTCTGAAAACTCTAAAGAAGACTCCAGGGGGGGACTTTTTCATCCAATTTAGTCTCATAAGGTTGGAAAAGTATAAAAAAAACCATAGAAGAACTCTCTTAGCTTCCGAAGAAGTAAGGAAAAAGTTTTTTGTATTTAGTCAGGAAGGTCTGAAAAAGGTTAAATTAGCACCTACCCAACGCTCCATCAAAAGAAACATATATCTTGATTTTTACTAGTGTGAAGGAAGGCAAGATCACTCGGAAATATCCATTTGATTACGAGAAATGGGGCTTACAATAGAAAAATCGATGCTTTGTTATTTAGGGTTTAACGAGCATGAAAAAGACATAAAGTACACTTGGAATTTTTTTCATGTTTTGGTCTAGATCATGAAAAATAGAAAACTAAGCTCATACCGGGGGTTCCTTTTCCGTAAATTTAGTCCCTTAGGTATGAAAAAGTGATAAACCTATTCCTAAGAATACTCTTCTCAATTCCAAAGAAAAGAGAGTGTTCCTTTCTCGTATTATTCCACATGGTCCGAGAAAGCGATAACCTACCATCAATGTGGATGCCCATTCACATATTCTTAACGAGCCTGAATGGACAAGTTTACTCGGCAGTCAAGTATATTTTGAGGAGTTGGACCTGGGCCTAAAGAAACTCAATATCTTTCTCGTGAAATTTTAACAAGTCCAGAAAAGTCAACTCATGGCCTCCTTACTATTTTTAACGAGCTCGAAGGAAAGCAGAAAGAATGCTCTAAATGCGAGGAGACGAGTGTCAAGGGCAAGCGAAACTAGTTCCAAGCGCGAGGAAAAAACCTATGCATAATGCAAGGAACATCTCCTCAAGATAAAAGGTGTCAAGTTGCAAAGGAAAAATGATACAAAGCTTAGCAATGACGAGAACAAAGATGAGGGCTTATACAATGATCTAAAAGCATGGAAGCCAACATCGAGCTCATAAGAGTGGGCAGGGCACATGCAAATGTAGTTACAGCTTGAACAACAAGAAAAGGCCAGTAAACAGTTGTGCATCCAACAAATAATCCTGTCTCCAAGAAACAACAACATCATGATCATACTCAGAAGAAAAGATCTGATCCGGGTCACTTTGGTAGAAACACATGTGACTTTGCTATCTTCTATAAAAAGTAAAGTCAAGGTTTATAATCAGTAAGATCAACCTCAAAAGGAGAGAAAAAATAGACAAGGGATATATATTCTGCAAGAACAAACTCAATATCACAGGAGTTGAAAAATTCATAAGAAAAATAAAATTCATCAGGATCACTGACTTGCTGATCAAAGAGAGAGTTCAAAGAATCAACAAGAAAAAAAGAAGGAGATCAATCAACAGAAATATTAGTTTTATTAAGCAAGTCAGGGTTAGACTTAGTCACAACTGAACCAACATCCAAAATAAGTTTAGACTGTATCAAAGACTCTAGGAAGACTTCATCCGAAGGAAGGAGATCATTCAAAATTGGACACATGTCTAAACTTTCAAATGGATTAACAGAGTGGATATTAGGCCCCACAATCTATATAGGATGACTCACCTGGTCAACTGCTGGGACCAAGTCCAGAGAAGGTAAGCATGAAAACAAAGGTTGCTTCTCAGTAGCAATTGAATGCAAAGGACATGAGGCCACATAGCTCACCTGTGGCGGGGTAGTGTCTATAGAAACACTTGGAATCAATAAAGGAAAGACCTGGTCTCTAGCTGGGTCAGGATACGGATAAAGAAAATCCAACTGATTGATAGTGACAATTTCTTCTCTGTGATTAAATTACATCACACGAAAAAATGTTGACACCACAGCTTGCATGGCATAGACATAATCACGTTCGAGGAGCATATTGAAGTATGTAGAAGGAGCAAGTCGACAAGTCAACTTGAACGAAGACCGAATTAGTCGATCAACCGACTAAGTCAATGGGCCGACTTAGTCGATCAGCCAACTAAGTCGATCGGCTGACTAAACCAGAAGATTAGGTCGGCTAACTAAAAGTCATGTCGGTTCACCGAACCGACAGGTAGTTATTTTGTAACTATTTGTAAATTGTATATATTGGGCTGTTGAGCCAAATGAGAACTTAGTTCAGTTCTCTGCCTTGTATGAACTCATTGTAATAATATAATCTGTTATCCTATCTGTTCTTGTCTCTTGTCTCTGTCTTATGTATGTTTTAGTGTGTATTATTGGTAACCTTATGTGATCTATGAGATTACAACATTGGTTCTGTTTCTGGTAGTACATGACTGAAATATATGCTCACATATGATAGATTAAGGACTAGTGGGAACGTAAAATTGCACACTATCTACAAAATTACGCACGAAAGAACAGATTAACAGTTGCTGAGGCAAAAGAAATAATTTTCACAGAAACGCATGAAAAGTTCGTCGAATCAATGCCCCAACTCTTGAAGAAGCTTCTAGATGAGAAAGCCGGACACAACTAAAGAACAACAGTTGCTGGAAAAACTGATCTGAGGAGGTCAAACAAATTTGTCGGAGTGGTTTGAGAAAATCACCGATGACTTCTGTGAGGAACAAGAAATCAAAGATAGAACTTCATTGGAAACTGTTAAAGAGAAATTTTACACAGATTTCAGTGAACAATTTTTGTGTTCCCTGCCGACATTTATGTTCAAATTTTTTATCGACAAGGGAGCAGGACACATTGTTGAACCTTGTCCATCGCTGTACGAACAACCATCAAACACTAACTGGGCGGAGAAGTAGAGGAAGTGGGAGAAATTAATTGCAGAAAGGGAGTGGGAATACTTCCTAAGCAAATAGACAGAACTATCCGGGCTTTCTAAAAGTGTCGGGTAGGCTATGGGGGGGTAGTTGGTCATGTGTCGGAGATAGAGTATAGTGGATCCTAGTCGACCTAAACCAGATAGTAGTCACCAGTAATGAGAAGTCAGGAGGAGAGGACCTCAAGAGAATAGGTATTGTACGAAAGCATGTCAGACATCCAGAAGATCAAAAGGGATGAAAAATACCAGAGAAGGGAAGCAAGACGTGAAAGAGCCTTAGAGTTGCACAGAGGACAAAAACCTAGGGAGAACGACAAGGAAGAGAATCCGCCAGAGTCGGTTCATGAACAACATAAACAAGGCATGGAGCAAGAAGCATCCCCTATGGAAGAAGAAGTGTGGATAGAGCAGCCAGAAGCTCTCCAACTAAGAGATCTCAGTGAAGGAACGACCCTTTCCCCATTGAATCTGCGTACTAGAATACAGACTATTATCGAAGACGACCTCTGACTATGAGCTGGTGACTTCAGTATATGGAGTCGACTAGGGGATGAAATGTACACTGGGCGACACCTTATTATATGTCAACCACTGGAAGGAAATTGGGTGACGTTTCAAGCGGCACCCTCCCTCCATAGTATCCACTTGCTCTTACCGACACATGAAGGAGAACCCCCCCCCGCCAAGAACAAATTTAGAATAAATCAAACAATCAGACCTGCGAACACAAAGTTGCAGCGCACCATCGACAACAGAAGTCGACATTAACTGACTGCAAGTCGACGAAGACTCGACGACCGACGGGAACACAAGTTTTGTTGACCAGAATTCCACAGGAACGACTACATTAATAACCCCACCACTTTCATCTCCACCCCCTTACCACCAACTACGTCGATCAACCAACTAAGTCAATTGGACGACTAAACCAGAAGATTAGGTCGGCTAACTAAAAGTCGTGTTGGTTCACCGAACTGACAGGTAGTTATTTTGTAACTGTTTGTAAATTGTATATATTAGGCTGTTGAGCCAAACGAGAGCTCAGTTCAGTTCTCTACCTTGTATGAACTCATTGTAATAATATAATCTGTTATCCTATCTATTCTTGTCTCTTGTCTCTGTCTTATGTATGTTTTAGTGTGTATTATTGGTAACCTTATGTGATCTGTGAGATTACAACAAAGTCCAAGGGGTCTTCTATCACCGTGAATTCAACTAAGATGGTCTTCCCACCCAAAGTAACAGGTGTTTGAGAAACAATTCCTAAATCTATACAAGTTCTTCTATCAAACGCTAGTAACTGACTAGCAATCAAGACAAGGTTGGGAGATCCCATGCCTCGTAAACCATGAGTAGACAAAATACTAACTGAGGCTCCTTCATCAATAGTACAACAAGCAATCATGTACGGTTCAACTTTGACCTTTATCTCGAAAGGTGCGGCTGAGCTAGGCTATCCCAATCAAAGGAAGCAATCCGAGAGCTTGGTGGGGGTTGATCCAAAGCGAGTTCAATTCCCCCTTGTTCAGTAAGTTCTAAACTGGCAGTGAAGAAAATGTGACTAGCAGACACTTCACTCTCCAAAGGAAGAGTGGGATTGATAGATGCTGAAATCGATTCAACCACTTCGTGAAAGTCACTCTCTGAAGGGAGAGTGGGATTTACCAAAGATGACATTGGTTCAATCACATGAGGATCACTCTCCGAAAGAAGAGTGGGATAAACCAAATTTGAGATTGGTTCAACCACTTGATCAACCAAAGGTTGAGTAGGTTGTTGAGAAACTATAGGTTGTTCAAGAGAAGTAAATTCTTGAGTTTCAGACCAGACTCCTCGCACCTCTGCAATAGCAGGGCACTGGTGAGTAAGATGATCTCCCTCACATAGATTACAAGGGAACTTAAGTTTGCAGTTCAAACTACCAGTTTTCTCAATGGTGTCAACATGACTAGCAGTGGCTGACTGTTTGCTCTCAACATGACCTACAGAAGCTAATATTTTTCTCCAAGTATGACCACCAGAGGCTGGGTGACTGGGTCCAACCTGACTAAGAGAGGATGGTTGTTGAAAAAATTCAGAATGTTAAAAAATGGGATGACCATGAAACCAAACTCTTTGCACCTCCGTGATAGAAGGGAATTTATAAGTAAGGTGGTCTCCCTCATAAAGATTACAATGAAACTTGGGCTTGTGTTTTTAAGGGGCAATATTTTCAATAGTGTCAACATGAATTGTAGTGGCTGACTAATTGTCTTCAGCATGAACCACATATGCTGAGAAACTGCCCCCAACATGACTTGTAGCAAACAAGAGACTGGGTCCAACATGAGTTGCATAACTTGGACGATTACCACCAACATGAACAACAGAGGTTGAATGGTTAGGATCAACATGCTTTGCAGTAGTTGAGTGTGTTCCCCCAGCATGAAATTTAGAGGCTGGTTGGATGGATCCAGCATGACTTGTAGAGGTTGGATGGGGAGTTTCAACTTGAACATCAGAGGTTGAATGGGTTCCCTCGGCATGAACTATAGAGGATGAGTGACTGGATTCGATGTGACCTGGAAAGGTTGGAAGGATCCCACCCACATGATCAACAGAGGCTGGATGGTGAAGATCAACTCAACTTGCAGAGGTTGAGTTCTTAGATCCAACATGACTTTCAAAGGATGTATAGGTTCCCCTAGCATGAATTGCAGAGGCTGGGTGGTGAATATCAACTTGACTTGCAGAGGTTGAGTGCTTAGATCCAACATGACATGCATAGGTTGGATAGGTTCCCCTAGCATCAACTACAGAGGCTGGGTGGTGAGGATCAACTTGACTTGCATAGGTTGAATGGGTGCCCTATTTCTTATGTGCCTTCTTCCTATTCCTCCTTCATTTACTCCTTTTAGACTGTTCGTTACTAGTATCAGTACTTTCATCGCATGAGGTAGACGGATTAGGAGAATAAACTACAGGTGAAGGGGAAGCAATATTTTGATTCCCTTGATATAAGGAGTTTACTTGAGAAGCATCAGGAGAATTCAGGGTAGTTGGAGTGGAAAACAACCACACTGGCAGCCCTAGGGTGAATCCAAGAAGATTCAGGGTGGCCATCAAGGGAACACCAACATTCCCCATGAGACGAATAGTAAAAGGAGTTCCCAACATGGGGATCTCTTGGTTGGTGTTCAAAGGAGTGTTATCCATAATTTCAAACTAGGAGACAAAGTCTGAGGTTGACAGGAAACCAAAATTACAAAGCACACACCGAAAGGAACACTAAGTACAGACAAACCACACAGCACTCACCAAAAATTCCTAAAGCCAAACATACAAATAGGTATAAGATATGCTTTCCAGAAGAAAGATGACAGACAATTACTTTCCATCCCTATAGATGCTCTTAGCCATACGTGGAGGAATCACCCACTGCCCTCCCACACCTTCTACCAGGGTTACCTTCCAAGCCCATCCAAGGTCAACCGAAAATAGCATTCTGGTGTACCTGTGTATGAACCCTATATGTCAAAAAGACTAAATGCTATCTTAACTATACTAACAGTCTGGGGGGATAGTCGCAATCCTAGTTCATACGCAGGGGAAGGGTAGCAAATCCCAAAACCATGTCTAAGACAGAATCCCCAGATGCACAAAAACCCTAGTCTACGCTTTGACAAGGAATCGAAGGGTTATCTCCTCAGTCCAAGTCTCCTTGTGGCCTCGTACTTAACTCCCGTTTGAGAGGAGCTTCCTAGATACAATCAACATAGAAGAGAATTTACCTAGTGATTGGCCAACTATGTCTGAATTTAAACACTTGTGGGGAGTTTAAACTCCCTATCCCACAAGTCTAGCCTGAGCTAGTTGGTGTATGACCCTATAAAATAAAACTTACTAATAATTTTTAAATTATATCGTTTATTTTAAGGGCTATTTTTAGTCAGAGGGTGAATGGCATGAAACTTATGTCATGTTTTGACTCAAAGTTGAAACAAAATGACTAAGCAAAGAGAAATGAAATGCAAAAAGCAAAAACTATTATCGTTTTCTTTTTCAAATAGAAACTTGAAAGCCACAAAAGAACAAATTCTTTTCTTTTTTTTCAAAAACAATGATATGCCATGCAATCTAGACTAAGAAACTAATCTACATGCATATAAAGCGAACATGTGTTTTTTTCTCTTTCTTTTATAAATGCAAAATAAAAAGTAGCCTATCAACTAATGCAAGCAAGTACTATAAGCAAAGCAAATAGACAACTACTGTACACCCCACAAACAAACCCTAGGTTTCCCTAAAGTTGGATATAACCTCTCTTGAAAGGAAATATCACAAAGGTAAACAAGCCAACAACTTTGGAATGAATAGACCAAGAAAATAAGACTAATATAAACAAAGGTCAAGAAGTCCCAAGAATCAATCTAAACCTACAAACAAAGGTTTCTCAGTACCTTGTTCAACAAGGTCAAGCCAAAGAAGGAGGTGGGTGGGAAGGCAACAAAAACAAGTTCAAATAATTGAAAGAGAAGTACAAGATAGACAAAGAGCACCTAACAGAGATAAAACAACCTCTTAGGAGTCATGCACGTGTAGAGGACCCTTGAAGACCCTACAAACAACCCTCAAATCACCCAAAAACCCTAAAAAATGATGAAATAACACAAATTCAGGTGCATACGTGGGTTGCCTTAAGTTAGGTCGCATATGACACACAATTTACAGGTAGTGCAAGTCACATATACAACACAAACACATGACTGTTTAGCCTGAAATTCATGTATGGATGACAAAAGGCACAAAAAGGGTCAAAAGCTAACCTAGGAAGGGAGGAAAGGTGTTGCAACAAACTCAAACGGTGTTCCTAACTTGTAAGAAGGACCTAAAACATTACAAAAGGCTGGAATAAATATAGAGAAACCCCAAATAGATAAGGCTCTCCCCAACAGAGTCACTAGTTCTGTTGTAAAGGAAAGTATCCTATGGCTAGGGTTTGAGAGGCCATCAATGTACTGGGATTGAAAAGTGGATGCAAATGGTTCTACAAGCAAATATAAACAAGATTCGGAGATTAGAATGGTTCATACCTTAGCCAAATGAAGGTTGATCCAAGCAAACCTTCAATCATATTGTTACTCCTCTTGCTCCAAGAGACCTGCAAAATGAATTATACCTTCCTCAAACCAATATGACCAAATATAAAGCAATGATAATCAAATAAACATGAAATAATAATCTGATTAACATCATAATATGATCATAAATAGATATTCAATCACACATTGAACAATTATTTGGGAAGAAGAAGGACATCGCATATTTATTAATATTGAGAACAAGTACAAATATACATTCTCTTCAAGTTTGGCACCTCATGAAACCTTGATCTGGTTCTGCTGATTCTCTTCTCCAAGGAACTCAGCCTCCAAGCTTTGCAACACAAGGAGAAAGCTTCTAGGGAAAAGGTGTGGGAAAAGAGAGCTCCAAATACTCCAGCATAATAATGCAAATATTCAAGTCTCCTCTCATGGATCTCGATACCTCTATTTATATTCTTTTGAAGAGATAGGGTCGAAGGAAAAGTAGTTACAACTGAAGGAGTCAGTTGCATAACTAA